>SZWC01004233.1:155100-165813 GCA_023375785.1 Penium margaritaceum
TGCCGCTGCTGCTGCAGACGTTGTCGCTTCCGCTGCTGGTGTTGTTGCTGGTGCTGGTGCTACTGCAAGTACCGACACCGCCTATGCTGTTGCTGTTCTCGGCTCCACTACAGCCGCCGCCGGCGCCGCCGCTGCTGCTGCTGCTGCCGCTGCCACTCTTGCTGCCTATGCTGCTGCAACAGCCTTGCTGCGCTGGTCCTGCTGCTGTTTGTGTCCGTTCGATTTGTCACACCCTCTGAAACAGGCTGCTCCAGCAGCAGTCGCTGCTACGAAAGTAGGTGTGATTGTGCTCAGTCGGTTGTGCTCAGTCGGCGATGCCATTCCCAGGAGAAGAGCTAAGCCGAGGTAACTGAAGAGCCTTTGCTGCCGTCACGCACTCCTCAGAGCAAGCCTGCTTCGGATAAGTTTCGTCCAAGTGGATTCCGCGGATCGCACCTGCATTCCCACAAAGGACAGAGAGACTGCGCTGTGTCCGCCACGCGATTGCGATGATGTCGAATGGGACAGAGTAGGCGCCGTGTCGTTTCTGTTCGGCCTGCGCACGCAACGCGACAGATGGGTCGTATCGACGGAATCTCCAAATCATCGAAAATTCCTTTTTCTGAAAAACTTTCTCTACACCAAGAAAACCATAGATCTGAGCGTTCTTTGACACAGACCTTGACACAACCGACAAACATGAGTCTCCTCAAATCTTTCAAAGAAATCAAGTTCACACGTCTGGAATCAACACAATCCAGAGGGATCTGTCTTACATACAAAGAAACACCTGACATTGAAAACCTGTAGCATGACAACCCACGTATTTTCAAAGAAACCTTTACTTATTCAAAAACGCACTATGAATCACGACCATCTATGCACCGCCGCGACTTACAACATGAAAAACGTTTCTCGAAGAAATTAGAAACTTTCCTCGCAGTAAAAAAAACCGGCATCCTGATGGGTGATCTCAACACCGCATGTGACACAATTGACGGAATCCCAAATGAAACTTCAAAAGGCAGTGTCCTCAACAACTATTCATGTACACATGACATTGTGGATTACTTCAGAAGTTTTGAAGTGTCTAACCCCCATTTCACTTTTCACTCACTAGCACAGAAGTTACCCTCACGAATTGACCACATACATCATAACGTATCACACAATCACATTTCAAAAAGGGTATCACACACCCCCCTGATCACCTCACTCTTCCATCATCTCAGAACACCAACCAATTGTCTGTTATGACCACAATCAAACGCTTCTAAGAAAGGAATATGGAAACTGAACAAATCTCTACCTTCCCGTCCCAAAGGACATGAGTTCCTACAAACGATTCAACACAACATCTCGTCTCCATTAAAAACTCTCATGAAAAATCCTTCTGGTATAATAACATTGAACAACACAAACAAAAGTATAAAATCTAAAGCAAAATGAAAATTTTACCCCCACAACCCCTTTTCCTCTCCAATTAACCAAAATAAGAAACCAACTAAGAAGATGTACGCTTATGGAAAACAAACACACCCACAAAATTGTCTAACTAAACTACATTGAAGGCCCTGGACATGCCTTGAAGTTCCTATCCAACCACATTAGAGCTCGAAACAAATAGACTCCATAACAACACAAAAAGACACCACATGTGAATCAAAAGTATCCCCTCACAAAATGTCAATATCGTGACAAAAATCATTCCTTTCTTGCTTTTATACAATTTTTTTCTCTCCTTCACCACAACCGGTGATTCTACCCTTCTGCCCCCACAAAAAGCTATACAATCTCACCTAATTGACAAAACCTATAGCCCCATTATACATAAAAAAAATCAAACAGCATATGCGAAATGGCTAAAAACAAAGCACCATCACATAATGGTTGTCTTGCTAAGTTTTAGCAAGCAAACCTAGCAGACAACAGGCTTTTAGAGACTTCCAAATGAATTCGGTTGAAAACTCTCATTTTCATGAATTTAGATAGCTGCCTTATTTCAAGAAAAGAGACCCCATGGACATTATAAACAGATTCATTCCCTTATACCCACCTTCTGAGCGTCGTATTTCCCAAACACCCACTTTGTACAAAGAAATGAATAGAATACCCACTCGTTTGAACTGGTAGCCGGATTGTCCATAAAGTGCAAATAGCAAGTAATTGTGCACATGGTACCCAGTCGTGAGGAAAGATGACTACATTAACAGTAATCTGTGCATGATTTTGACATGTGTGGACATTGTAGTCAACATATCTTCGGATTCTACGAATTCGTTGTACTTTTAGTTCAAGTGGGAGTTGCGTGCAAACTTGAGGCGAGTGACACCTTAGAATTGATGCGTGTACGCGCGTCTGTCGGCGGCGTCATAGTCATGTATCGAGTGTCCTCGCAATTTGCTATAATATTATCGTCAAATGCTACTGGAAAACATGGGGGGTATATTTTTTGTTTACAGATGTTGTCATCTTTGTAAACTAGTACACACTATCGTTACCTATGCCTGTAATACGAGTCACGATCGTGCATGCAAGAGAAGAACCGTCTTCTGATTTGGAAAGAGGGTCTCACACTTAACCACAACGACGATAACCAACGCCACACATGTGTCACGTCAAACATTGGTTGTGGACTGGCACATCCAAGGTTTTGGGCCGATGCATGCGCAAGGACGCTACAGAATGGCAGACGGAATCCACGTTAGCGCATAGTGGGTGTGTGGTGTCATAGCCTACGAACCAGCTCAACTTTGGATGCCCCTGACAAGGGTGACCGTTAGGAGCACCATGGGACATGATGTCCCACTTTTCACCATGTTGCATCTCAGGATCTATGTAGGTTTTTCCCTTTGTCCAAGTGTCGCGCTACTTGCATGCCATGGGAAACATGCCGTTTCCCATTGGAGCCCTCTTGTTCCGAGGCGAACTCGCTCACCATGTCTCTCGAGCTCGTTCTCAACTCTGGTAAGTGGGTATCATGGTTACAAAAATGACCGTTCCATGGGTACAATGTACATTAGCGTACATGCTTATGCATGCCATACCCACAGAGGGTCTTATGGATCCACCGCTTTTTATGTTTTATGTTCCTCCAAAACCCCCCGTCGGTAGCTTGGACGAGGAGGAGGAATGCCGTGAATCCCAAGGGTACATAAACGGCTTTCTCTTTGTTGAATTTGAGGAGGCTTGATGGGTCAAGCACGTCCAGGCCGTAGAGCGTTTAACTCCACGCTCCAAAGAGCATGGACAACAGTCTATCATGAAGCTGAACGGTGGCTCCCGCGTCAGGCCGTTCCGTCCTCCGGCCGCACGTGGGTTCAATCTCGAAAGTCGCCATGGCGTCACTGTTGACTGGAATGGCTTTGCTTCTGCATCCAAGTACGGTGCATCTGTCTACCCTTCTGCTCTCATGGTCATATCCCCTTACTAGTCTTGTCATTTAAAATGTGAACCAATGCTTATGCGTGTAGGATCGTTTGATGACAAGCACACCCCCCTGATGGACACTACGGACTCTGCTACCCAGAACAAAGGCACCAAACCATGGCAGCGCGCATAATAGGATTCTCCCGTCAACTTTCCGAGAGGCACTACTTTCTGGAACATGGACGCTTGCCGCGAGGCAGTCGACGACTACGCCGTCTCCGCACACATGGGGATTGAGTTTGTGCGTAGTGAGCCTTCGCGGCTTGAAGCTTGTTGTGCATAGTGGAGGCAGTCGGGCTGCGCATGGCAGCTGAAGGCATGGTGGCAACGCAAAATGAAAAACGTGAAAGTCATGTTTTTTCTGGAGGGCCACAAGTGCAGCCGCGCATGCACTGAAAGAGACCCCTCGTGCAAAGCCGCGTGGGTGTTGTGCCACATTGAGAGCACTGTGAACAAGGAGCCATGCACCACCTTGAAGGCCCTCCGCTAGATCGTGGAAGCGCGCACCAGAGAGAGGTTTGCCTACCACGCCATTCACCGCGCTAAGGAGAAGGCCCTCATAAATCTCATAGGCAAGAAAAGCCATTTGTGGGGTCTGTTCCCTACATACGTCGCCATAATAAGTATTATTGTGTCCTTTGCTTCTTGTATGCTGTTGTAATTTGCTTTCCCAACCCTAGACGTGTTTGGCTCTCTTTCCATCATTCATGGTTGCATTTTAAGAGGGTTGACCCATCCACCGTGGCTGTCTTGGAGTGGGACCAACACCATCTCTTTCGTCGGGCCTTTGTGGCCCCCAGTGTTTGTGGAATCGGATGGCGGCATGTGCGACGATTGCTAAGAATGGACGGCACGTTCTTAAAGAACGGTTTCAAGCAAGTGCTGCTGCTGGCATTGTATTGGGATACCAGCAACCACGCGATGCCCATGGCGTGGGCCATATGCCCACAAGAAGACAAGAACAACTGGGACTGGTATTGTCTATGGCTTGTAGAGGGGTATCCGACAGCCCGACACAATGTAACAGTAGTCATCAGCGAGAGAGATGTAGGACTCATCGCCATTGTCAAGCATCAATTGCCAAGTGTTATCTGTTGGAGAATTTTAACATATTCCACCAGCTGCAGCTTGCTCAAATATGGCAACAAATGCCCTTGGCCAAGGCTCAAACTCAAAACTGGGACCTCGGTGACTTTCAGGAAATTCTGGATAGAACCTCGTCCGTTTCAGCAATGAAATTTGTGAGGCACTCAAACGGTTGTTTTAGGAGGGGTGTGATGGCTCGTTGGAAAGCTCAAAAGTTTTAAAATATTCCCTCAAAGCTTCGGCATCAACGGTGAAGCGTACAATAATTGGCACTACTGCAAAGTGAGGGTGGTGCTTGTAGAAATGAACGCTTAGGAAAATCCTTAGTTTGAAGACTTTCAAAACTACACAAGGAATGAGTGCCTCATATAGTTTGGTAAACTATAGTGCATGGAGACACTGTAGCACACACAAGGAAAAACATTAAACCTTGCCCAAAGCACAGGCTTGCCCCATGTGGTGGTTGAGGACTTTGCTCGCACCGTTGGCGGTGCCTTGGTGGTGTTGGACCACCCCAAACCACCCACACATGGTGGCAAGTATCATCTCAAGCTGAATCACACACAAAATGACACAAGAAATAGTTCCCCACACCCTAGTTTCGGTTAGAACCGCTAAAAAATCTGCTTGGGTGGCGCATGACGCGAGAAAATGCAAAACAAGCGGCGCGTGCACTTGCGCGTTGCATGCGAGGCTCGATTTGGTTGCAATGTGCGCTGGAGAGGACGTGTCGCGGAATTAACCGGCGTCTTCTTGGACTTCACAGTGCACACTCGGCTACATCACTTTTCTCTTGCACAGCTGGCCAGTTAATGGCCCATGTGCCAACTAGAAAACGCACATGGCAGTCCATGTACAATTAAAGTCGTTTGCAATTCACATGCATACCACGCGACCAGGTTTGGTCGCTCACATGCGACCAAACAGATTCGTACTTTGCACACTCACAAAAAAACACGAACTAAAAACTAGAAGGTGGTACAACATCGATTTTCTCTCCCATCCATCGGAGAGTGCGGCCAAAACTGCCGGCCGGGGCCAGCTCGCCCGCACGTCCGGTCCTCGCGCGTTGTCGCAATGCTTGGACCACGAAACCCCTCTTTTTTTTCTCGTTGCTCAGCTCAGCCGGCCGCCACNCGTGTCGCGGAATTAACCGGCGTCTTCTTGGACTTCACAGTGCACACTCGGCTACATCACTTTTCTCTTGCACAGCTGGCCCTTTAATGGCCCATGTGCCAACTAGAAAACGCACATGGCAGTCCATGTACAATTAAAGTGGTTTGCAATTCACATGCATACCACGCGACCAGGTTTGGTCGCTCACATGCGACCAAACAGATTCGTACTTTGCACACTCACAAAAAAACACGAACTAAAAACTAGAAGGTGGTACAACATCGATTTTCTCACCCATCCATCGGAGAGTGCGGCCAAAACTGCCGGCCGGGGCCAGCTCGCCCGCACGTCCGGTCCTCGCACGTTGTCGCAATGCTTGGACCACGAAACCCCTCTTTTTTTCTCGTTGCTCAGCTCAGCCGGCCGCCACGTGCGGCCATCCGCGTTGGTGGGTTTTGCCACTCCGCCAACATTGTCCACATATGCTATGGTCAACACTTGTGAGAGAACTTCAAGTCGGACGTGGGCTCCGCAGCCGCAGACCTCATGTGACAAATGGCTTGTGTTTTCACGTAGATCGAGAACGATCGTGCACGGGACGAGCTCGTCCGAACGTTCTTCATGGGCCACATTTTCATGTTTGGTGGAGATGGGGAACTCGGGCTGCCTTTGGAGTAGTGGACGCACCTCAAGTGTCTTGTGCCTCGTGGGGGGGAATATGACGTCAAACACGATGGAGTCTCCGAACGCGTGCCTCATGGCCATACGCCGCTTGTACCCATTCCATCGCTTTGCACAGATCTACCCATTTGTGTAGAGACTTTTCACGGAACGACAACATGCCACGCACAACTGCAACAGCCCTTACGCTTCCGTGGTGGATGCCAAGCTGCAGTACAACACCGAACACGCCAAGGAGTACCGTGTCATGAGGCACGGCGGCCTTATGGGCACAGTCACTGGCCCCAGGAGCCTGGTGGGCCGTGAGGTCAATGTGAACCAAAAAACCTGCTCATGCGGGTAGTGGACAAAGTACGGGTACCCATGCCAGCACGCCGTGGCGCTGATGCTAGATGAAGGCGTGAAGCTGGAGCTGTACACCGACATGCATGTGACGTAGATGGCCTGGCAACGTACATACCGGACACCCATGCCGGGTGTCAACCTACGCAAGCTTCAGTACGCCATGCGTGGGTGGGGCCAGTTGGGTGTGAGGCACTCTCGTGGGTGTCCACTCTCCAAGCGCATGGACAAGAAGACCCGCCGCAAGCGCGAGCACATCTGTACCAAGTGCAGGGAAAAGGGACACTCGCCCCAACTTTGTAACAACCAACCGCCATTACCGCCCGCGGTCGTGGAATCCGCGCACGCAAGAGAGCTAGAAGCCAGTGCCAGGGGTATTGAGAGTACCGGAGTGGAGCTTGTTGGTAGTACCGTGACACCGACAGCCGATGGTCAAACTAGGGGCGCCTGCAGTTGACCTGAAGGCGTCCAGGGTGGTAGTGGTGGAACTACAGGTGAGGCGCGGCAAGCTGGGGCCGATCCTAGTGCTGGTGGTGTGGGCACTGCAGGACAAGGCATGGAGGGTGGCGCGGCTGGTGGAACAGAGCTAGTACCTGGTGCTGCTGGCAGTGGGAATGTAGGTGATGGCGGTGCAACTGGCGTCCGGAAACATGTACTTGCTGTTGGCAATGGAGGTGGGAGATGCCGTGCTGCACACCGTCCAGGAAGTGCTTGGGGTGCGTCCGGCAGCTTCGCAAGAGGACCGGGTAGCAAAGAATGTGGTGCTGTTCTTGGTGTAGGGGGGATGCAATGGGTGCAAACAGCGCTGTATGCAACGGTATTGCGTGGGGAAGAAGATGCTGCTAAAGGCATGGTCATCATGATTTCATAGGTGGACAATCCTGATGATGCAGATGACTCCAGTGAGTCACCCTAGTGTGAGAGCTCTGAATCTGGTGACTTCATTGACATGGACTTGGAAGAAGAAGAGTCACTACTCAGTCTTAGTAGTGACTCTTCTTCTTCTGAGTCCATGTCAATGAAGTCACCAGAATAAGATTCCATGCTGCTTTGGATGTGCAATGCCCTCATCTGACATTCCAAAGGAAGACTCCCACTCATCCTCCTCCCCACTACCCGATGACTCCAATGAGTCCTCTTGGTGTGAGAGCTCTGAGTCTGGTCATTTCATTCATGGAGACAGGAGTGCAACTTAACACACTTTGCTTGCACGATGGTGATGGGACAGGGGCCAGATTGTAAGTGGCCAATCTCTGTAGTGGTCAGTGTGCATCGCCCTTTGGAGAGGAATACTTTGATGTTGTGTGTGAGTTCTCGGGGGAGGCAGAGTGTGTGGCATGCGAAGTCATTTTTTACGTGCGAGCTCTCCCATTATACGTTCAAGTCTGGATTAGCCATGACTATTTGACCCCACTATTCTTTTGACTGAAACGTTTTACATTCGTGAAAGGCTTCCCCATATGGATTGCATTTGTGTGTTCATGAGATCTGTGTTCATTGGTCTATTCATCCGCATTGGCTAACCTTAGGAATCATTGTTATGTCCAATGAAGTAGTGTTAAAATTGAACAACTACGATGCTCTTTTGCAATGTGTTTGATAGAGAACTATTTTCACCAACATGGTGTACAGTAAGGTTAATCGTTTGAGCCATGGAAATGCCAAAGCCGCATTGTTCTCGTTTCTTGCTGACTGACATTAGGGAAGAATACTTCTCTATTCATGACAGAGGTAAAGTTACCATGTAACAGGATGACAGTGGGCATACTATCAACAATCACAAGAACATGATCGAAGTACCCACTATCACACATGGTGCATTCCTTCTAGCACAAGTCTTTCCAAACATAATGTATGACAACATTAGGGTTAATGCTGCTATCAGTACACAAGCAGACATTGTTCACATGACATGAGAACGCTTAACACTTAATGAATTTTGTGAGCGGTATGCAAAGAGAAAAATATTGGGTAGTTTGATGAACAATAGATGAAAACATGACCAAAACATCCACGGAGGGTATCAATTCCAAGGCAAACACCGTCCATGGGTGTTTGGTGGACAAGGAGTTGGCATGCGAACACCTAGTATCCACCACATGGTCACTGGTTTGCATGGATCGTTCACCCAACTGGGTTGGATCGCCGTTGCAACGAGCGTGTCCAAGCGAGCCTTGATTGTAGCCCATGCCTCCTCCACTTTTTGGGGAGTGAGATGTGGCCTGTTGGGTGTGGTAGGTTCACCACCCCATGCGCCAACTTCATTCCATCGGCACATCCTTGAAACACTTGCCCATATGTAGGTATGCTCGATGTAGAAACGCGTACGCATGTCCATAATGTTAGTGGGCTTGGTGTCGTCATGTCCATTGACCGGTCGACCCATGTCTTGTACGGTGTACAACAGTCTGAATGGAGATGGCTAATAACGATTGCCAGCTCCGTATTTGCACGTGCTCTAGGAGCGATTACATCTGCATGGACAGTTAGGATCGGATGAGATCCATGGCTCCCATACGTTTAGGCAGTTCAATGGTTTTAGACTGGGCAATGGCCATTTGAAGGTCTGTGCCATGGCTTCAGGTGTCATAGGCCACGTGGCCTTTAGCGGATGGCGGCAATGTACGCACCTCGTATGTGTCTTTTTGCGGTCCCATGTTTCCTTGGTTGCAACCTATGCTCGGTGTGCAACAAAGGGATCCACATAATATCCGGTACTCCATCCTTGACCTTCTCCGTAGTTCATGCGCCCCTCGGATGACATGTCTTTGAAGCCAAGGGTGGTTTGTCGACCCAATTGAAGGGGCGTTGCTGTGTGAACAAAAACGCATTATGCGCAGTGCGATATCATGTACTGTTCACTACCCCAAAGAACATTGCGACCAGTTCATTCTCCCGCACTGTGCTCCCGGATTACCGTGTGGAGCACACATAGCTGATGGATGCAAAGAGATTTTTTTGGTGGGATGATTGGCCCAAAACCCACGAATCAGGGCATCCTATGGCAGTGCATCGACGGCGTCCCTTTGTCGTGTCACATCATGCTTGGTCGCAACTGTAGGTATGCTGGAATACGTCGTCGAGATGTATGAGTGGTCTTTTGGTACACGCTGTAGGCCTAATACCGTAGCATGCCACGTAGCCGCAGTGACGCATACCCTTTGTTGATGTAGATAACTCTCCCACTAAGGACCCATTCTGATGTTGTCGCGCTCTGTGACCCTGCCACCGTCTACCAAGAAAAGTGGGTATCGGAGTCAGCCCATAAGGAGTGGGTTTTTCTTCTGCCTTTCATAACTTTGGACATAGTAAGCACGAGTTAAAAAGTGTGGGGAAAATGGAAGGGACCTGCCAAAAAGAGGGCATACTAGGCATCTTCTCCCACGATTGGAGAATACGTTAATGAAGTTCTCAACCGTGGGTAACGTGTGCAGATCGATTTCAAATGGCCGGTAAAAAGTAATTCCCCCAGATCATAACATACCGCCCATTGTTTGTACTAAATACGAAATACAAAATCTTAGCAAAAAGCATAGCTAAAAACTTGCACCAATTCTCTGTTACATCATCCACTGGGAAGAAACAGGTTTCATACAAGGAAGGAACATACAATTTCCTCCATTATGGACCTCCAACACCGGTCCTTAATAACTAAATGTGTTATCAACTTGTTTCTAGCAGCCTTAGAGAAATCTTACGACGCTTCACTCCACCCACACCTCTTCCGAACCATGAAATCCATTGGCTTCCCATGGAGGAGCACATGGGGGTGAGCTTGCCAATAACACGGCACTAGCAATATCACAACCACGTACATGAGAAAGACAAAAGTCAGCACAGTGTCCAAACGGTTGAAAATTTTCCCCTCTCACCGACGAGCCGCCGGAGAGATCAAAAGCCTCGAAGTTTTATCTAATAGCTCAAGTATGGATTTGATCCTAAGATGGAGGATTTCCCTTAAAAGTGGACAAGTCACTGAATGTGGTGGAATTTGTTCCACTGGAATCAAGTAAGTAATGAGGGAGATATGAGCTTCAAAGAAGGGGTGTGCGTGGGCGCTGTGGGAGCCGTTCGTGACTA
>SZWC01004234.1:17834-35089 GCA_023375785.1 Penium margaritaceum
AGCTGCTGGTCCTGCGGCGGCGGCGGTTGCTGCTGCTGCAGCGGCGGCGGGTGCTGCTGCTGCTGCTGATGCTGCAGCAAGCGCTGCAAGAAAGGAGGGGTGGGGGTCCCCCCCTCAGAGGAGGACCCCTCCTCGCCTGGACTATCAGCCATACCTTAATGTTTCCCATTTTTTTTCTCTTGTTGTAGGTGCTTTTCCCCCTTGCCCTTTGTTCCCTTTTTTTTTGTTGTTGATGATGTAAGCAGTGATGTCAGCAGTGACGTCAGCAAAGGGGTGTTGACGTCAGCAGCGGGGAATGTTGGGGCCGCCGCTGCAGTTGTTGGTGCTGATGCTGCTGTTACTGCTGCTGCTGCTGCTGCTGCTGCTGTTGCTGCTGCTGCTACTGCTCCCGCTACTGCTGCTGCTGCTGCAGCTGCTGCTGCTGCTGCTGCTGTTGCTGCTGCTATGCTGCTGCTGTTGTTGCTGCTGCTGCTGCTGCCGCTGCTGCTACTGCTGCAGCTGCTGTTGCTATTGCTGCTGCTGCTGCTGCTACTGCTATAGCAGCTGCTGCTGTTGCTGCTGCTGCGGGTGCTGCATCTGCTGCTGCTCGTGATGCGAGCTGTAGCAGCAGCTGTGCCTGCTGCTGCTGCAGCAGCGAGCTGCTGTAGCTCGCTGCTGCAACTGAGAACTGCTGCAGCTGCTGCGGGCTGCAGCAGCTGCTCGCTGCAGCTGCTGCGGGCTGCAGCAGCTGCAGGCCGCTGTAGCGGGGGTGGGGGATTTTTTTTGTGTTCACCCTTTTTTTCGTTTTTTTTTTTTCTCTTGTCACAGCGGGCAGCAGCCCGCTGTCTGGTGCGAGCAGCGGGCTGCTGCTCGCCCAGCAGGAGCGAGCTACTGCTCGCTGGCAGCAGCGGGCTGCTGCTCGCTGCTCGCTCGCTGTGAGCAGCGGGCAGCAGCAGCCGTGGCCGGCAGCTGCTGCTGCTGCTGCTACAGCTGTCGGCTGCTGCAGCTCGCTGCAGCAGCTGCTGCAGCCCGCTACTGCTGCTGCATGCTGCTGCAGCTGCTGCGTGCTGCTGCTGCTGCGTGCTGCTGCTACGGGCTGCTGCAGCCGGCTGCTGCTACGGGCTGTTGCTGCTGTTGCACGCTGCTGCTGCTGCTGCACGCTGCTGCTGCTATTGCTGCAAGCTGCTGCTGCTGCGGGCTACCGCTGCTGCTGCTGCGAGCTGCTGCTGCTGCTGCTGCGAGCTGCTACTGCTGTAGGGTGCTGCGAGCTGCTGCTTCTGCCTGCTGGTGCTGCTGCTGGTGGTGCCAGTCACTGCACCTGGGTGACGTTGCCGCGTGCGTCATCGCCCACAGCTGTCAGACGTCGCCTGCCGCTCACCTCCTCGCGTCACGCGTGGGGGTCAGTGCTGCCGAAAAACTTCGGCAGCATTTCCCCTGGCCCAGTGGCCATGGGAAAAATTCTGACGCCGCCACCAGGAGGGTCAATGCTGTCGGAAAAAATCCGGCAGCATTTCCCCTGCACTGGCGCGTATGGGAAGTCCGCCGGCGTTGTCTGGCACCTGTTCGCCAGTCTTCTGCTGCTGCTGCTACGCTCTGGCTCTGATACCAAGCTGGAAGCTATGCAGCATGTTGGGGCAGCAGCGTTGTTGATGCAGCGTGCGGGCTTCCACGCTCGTTGCTTAAGTCAGCTGCCCCCTGAGTCTGCTGCTCTAGAGTATAAGTCTGGAAGCTCTGGGTTTTGTTACTCAGAAACGCGCGCGCCAGAGTTAGCGCCAGAAAGCAGCTGAAAACTGACAATGACTGAATAGGAATGAAGAATGAACAACAATGGGAGACCCCTCCAAGTTCTAGGCCCCTCCCAGCTCTGTAGAGCTTGTTACTCAGTTCATCAGCCAATCAGAAAATAGCTCAGTTCAGGCTGGCAGGTTTTCTCGGTGAGGCCTGCCAGGCAGTCGACGGCCCAAAACCCGGGCGTCGTCCGTTTTGCCTGAAAACTGGACCATACCATAATACCGACGCTGCGAACGCAGCCGTGCAGTCAGAATCTGCTAGAAAAATAGTAGCGAGGAGTTATGGCAGCCTAAACCCAGATAGTGCCCACAATGGTTTATGCTGCCAAACAGGGCCATGCAACACGCAACTGGGATCCTAGGCAGTGCACGACGACGCAGGCACGACAGTACGTGCTGGACGCATGCAGACAGCGACTGCGGCGGCAGTGACTGCCGGCAGTGCAACCGCCGAGGAGGCCTGCCGATGGAGCTGAACACGTCGCCGGAGAGAGGAGGCTCCAGCGAACAGCGAGACAACCTCAGCGTGCGTCGGCTCCACCGGACGACACTCCACCGGCGTCGAGTGTTGCCGTCAGTCATCTGCACGCCGATGTACACAAGCCGGGAGGACACAACAGAGCAGAATGAGCGCAAACAACCAACACAGACTACCCTAATGATCTTTGAATTTTTTTATCTTTGTTTTTTAATTTTTGTTGTTATTATTATATGTTATGAATGTGCTGTGCTATTCATGGATTCCATGATTTCAATCAGGATTTTTAGGAAAAGAGTTTTGGAGGTAGAACTTCTCTTGAACGAAAAGTAGTGCTTCTCGATTTTGTCAAAGAATTGTTCGACCTCCGCCGAGCGAGAAGTTGAGCGGTGTGCGCTTGCACCCAGATTTTGCGGAGCCGCCATCATGTCTCTGCCGTTCATCGGTCCACTCTTTTTCAAGTAACCGTGGCCAAGAATTGGATCGGTACAACGGATACACGAGCGAGCAATAGAGGGAGATTTTAACATCCAAAGTGTCAAAGTGGGAGTTGCCAGCCAAGTGGAACAGGAGCCTTGACATGAATAGTCTGTTTTTGTCCACAAAGTCAGTACCCATATCGAGTGTTCGTGCTACAACTGCCACTTGTCACTCTTTACATTCAACTCCAACCACCATGGACCGATTCTTGAAAAAGGTTTATCTTTAGGAACGTGCCCGACGCATTTGAAACATTGTCCACCATGGGCCAGCTCCTCGTCCGCCACCTCCCCGGAGGCCTGTTGGTCGCTCGCAAAAAGTTCGTGTTCTCACCTTCGATGACACCGAGGCTCCGCAGTCCGCATGCAAAGGCTTCACATCAACGTACGACGACAACATGTCATCAGTGGCATCCCCTTTGTCGCTGCCAAGTGGCATCCCGCTGGTTCTTTGCGCTCCGGTCAACCCTACCAACCGTCGTCTTGACGACCAAGTGGGCTAGTCGCCTGGCCATGAAGCCACCGGCCTACGCAAGCGCAAGGAGCAGTTGCATCGTGCAGCCAAACAGCCCGCTGCTGCTGGGAATTCCGTACCCCAGAAGCCACCAAACACAGACGAAGGAAATTCCAACAGCACCGAGGACAACCTGCACGCAATATTGACGTTAACCTAGACCTCCCGTCGCCGTCCAACCTACGAGGAGAAGGGAAAGGCCAAGGTTGTTGAGGAGGAAGTTTTATGTGCGACACCAGTCACGCACCTCCGCTCAGGTGCTCTGCGACTCAACAAGCGCAGCTCCAACTTTACACCGCCCGATGCATGAGACAATGACGTGGTTTCTGTTTCTAGAAGCAGCGATAGCAGCATCACTGAAAGCGGTAGGGACAGCGACAACGGCAGCAGCAACAGAGGAGGCAGCGACAGCGGCAACCAGCAAGGTACTGATGACAGCATAGACAGTGAGTCCATGGCACTCGCTGTGTCCAACCGCACGACATCAACTGACAGTGGCAGCGGCAGCTCCACATGCAACAGAAGGGGCCCATACTGTGATTGGTTTGGTTTGTGCCACTTTCGAATAATCTACAAGGCCATGAAAGAAAAGAAATATGGCATACGCAGCAGTCAAGCACGTCCAGGAGACGTTTCATACCCCCGATGGACACTGTGTGTACGACCATCTCGCAGTGTCCACCATGGCCGGTTGGTTTGAGCTAGGGACCCTGGTTTTGAAGCCACAATACAAGGACGCTTACCTCCCAAACCTGCGGACAGCACCATCTGCCCCTCACTCGTCAAACCAAAAGTGCAAGTACTCCAATTTTGGAAACAAATCATGGCGTGTCACACGTCTGGACGTTGTGGCAGAAATCCATAAAGTCTTGGTTGATGCTCGTGAAGCCGGCAACGAGCTCAACAGCAAACCAATCCGCAAGGAGGTCCGAGATGTCATCGGCCATCTCGCCCCGGATGTGTTGTTGACCCTTGGATCACGTCCTTTTGGTCGTCCATGGCTCCGCAAATTTGTCCGGCGTGAACTAGGTTGGTCCTTGCGTTGCGGAACCACGTCACCACAGAAGCTACCTGTGGACTGCGAGGAACGCATCCTCACCTTTCATGAGCGTGCGGCACTCGTGGCTACACTCTACAAGATCAAGCCAAATTTTGTTTTCAAAGCAGACCACATGGGCATACAGCTCAAGCCCTCAGCCCACCACATGTACACACCAATCAGTCAGGACGTGGGGATTCCGGGGATAGAGGACAAGGGGAAAATTACAAGCCTTGTCACGTGCCACGTCACGGGGAGGCAACATCTCCCCATGACTTGTTAGATGTTGCCTCTCTAGCTCATCTTTGGTGGAGAATAGAAGAGAATTATGCCCCATGGGCCGAGCACACGCATGATGCAAGACGATGGTGCACTATTGACTTACACACACAACTGTTGGGCAAACGGTGAAGCAACATGCGAGTGGGTACGTAACATTGTCGTGTCGCATGTGTCAAGAACTGGAAGTGCAACCAGGAGAAGCGGACCTGCTGCTCATTTTACATGCATGGCGCCCGCATGCTTGTGCATCATTCTAGAAATGGATGTCCAGCAATTTCCCCTACATGCGCATATGCTACTTCCCCCTCCATTGTACCTCAAAGGCACAACCATGTGACGTCGGCATCATCCCGCCGCTAAAAAACAAAATCGAGGAATTGTATGGTGCATGAGGAACTGAACGCACCCGCAACGGCCATTCCACCACAGTAGGCATGAGCCAACTGAAGAAAGCAACGTGGGGTTGGTTCCACACTCCATGGCAGTACGTGCACAACAAGGAAATCGTAAAACTACATGGGCTAAGGCCAACTTTCTACGCATGTTCACACCATCCTTTGAGCAACAGGTTGCTCCACTTGCCGAGAAGCTTCTCTTTGCAAGTGACGAGGTGGAAGTGGAAGATGTCGTTGTTTGTATGGGAGTGTGACTAAGAATGATACTTTTTTACTTCTAATCTATAACTTTCACAACATTTAATAATGTCATGTCAGCGTCATGTCGTTCATGCGTCAAGTTTTGTCTCTTGTAGCTCGCTCTCGTTGGTACCAAACCATTCCGATCGTGTTCCCAGGTTTTGTTCAAGCACATGTTGTCTCCTGAATCACTTTCTAGCATGTCCTAGGGATAAGGCTGCACACATATCCTAAGATCCGTGCAAACCATCCGAAAATCCGGATCTCGATCCGGATCCACGGATCCGGATCCAGGATCTAGGATTTGATCTCATGATCCTTAACTGGATCTAGGGAGGGGGGTGGGATGAGGGAGAGGCTGTAAAAACCTCAAAGGTCCTGCTCAAGTCACTTCAATATCAAGAAAGTTTGGCTTCCAAATTCAAACGGGCAACATGCGCGCTTCGCTTTCCCTCGAGGAGAATGTCAAATGCCACATCAAACAAGCGGGAACATGCGTTGAATATAACCTACCAGTCACATCTGTCAAACCAACCACACTTAGGTGGAGTCCTGTCTTTATTGTAACTGCTCACTTATCTTTGAAGTTCAGTTTGAACCAACCACAACCCGCCGCACAACACCGTGAACTACGTCGGTCCAAGCACTATGCCAGGACAGCCGTTCATAGGTGCTCATCCACGTGTGGATTGGATCTGACGCCGCGGTTGGTACCCGGTACCTCTGCGCCCAGCGATGTCAGTGACAACTGTGTGTTTGACAAGTACCAGTGGTGTCGGATGTTACTCACGCTCACCACCCACTGTTTACCCTCCGTGAAAACCAGCTGCTGGAACCTTTTGCCAGGGCCACGGAGGACACCCGTGAGGGCGATGATGATGAGCCAGACAAAGAGGACGAAGATGACGAAGAGGAGGATAAAGCCGTGGGTGATAAGCGCAAGTGTTGCGGGAACGAATCCATCATCTGGGGGTCGTTTAAGAAGATGGACGGGATTGCCGCCCGCGCCATGTGCCTACACTGCACAAAAAATGTCGTGCAAACTTTCACCCTCTCGGCCAAGGATGGCTCTACCTGCGCATTGTGGAAGCACATGCGCTTAATGCAGAAAAACAAGTGGTAGCAATTCAATGCTCTAGTCCCTACCACCAAGCTGTAGGAGGCAAGAAGCGCCATCACGGATGCAAATGGAGGTGAAGCTGAAAATCTAGACAACTCGGAAATCGCTCGTGGGGTGACTGGCGTCCTTCGCATCTTCAACAAGAAGTACTTCCACATCCTGTTGTGGAAGCGCACCATGGAAAAGAACTCATCCTTCTTTTCCATGGAGAGCTTTTGGCTGGCAAGAGCTTTTGTGCATGCACACTCCGCAGGAGCTATACCAGAACGCATGACTATCGCGTGCAACATCTGCATCGGCGCACGTGCCTACCGCACACGCGTCAAGCCGCAGGTGGCTGCTGTGACATCGCATATCGGCTTCACAAACGACGGGTGGAAAGTCGACAACACCTTCAAGTACTTCGGAGTCACAGCCAACTCAATCGAAAAGAACTAGAATGTTCGAGCCATTTCCATCGCCTTCTCGGCAATCAAGGGTGGCGCAACCGCGGACAACTTGTTCAACCTCCTCAAAGTATGTTTGCAGTAGTTGTGTAAGCCAGACGGTACCAACGGCACTGATTACGACTTGAGGCTTCCTTGAATATACAATCTGACTATGGATTTGGAATCCACAGGAAAAACCGTGTGAGTTCGACCCAAGAGCGGGGTCAATCTACCAAGAATTGAGGACGTTACGCCCGGCCAAAGGTTGGACTGGCCGAGAGGGAAATAGTGACAGGAAATCATCCCCAAGGACCAAGGCTCAACCCTCGGAAGACCCAACAAGGCCAAAGCGCACCTTGGGGTCCAAATAGTCAATGAGACAAGGAACATTGAGGGCAAGGGCGCTTCAGAATGGTGCCCTGATGCGTTATTACCAGAAAGGGCGCTTCAGGCAGCCGTCACCGTTGCTAGTGGTGCTGCCAACGGCAGATTGCCGTGGTTCACGGAAACACCCATATCTCGGCCGTTCCTCTATGGAATGATGCGATTCTTGGTGTATTGGAAAGATGGGAAGATGAGCTACGTGATGCCAAGGAAATAAAGCTCATCACCGGCCCGTACAGAGCCGTGCACGGCTTGGCGACTCCGGGTCACCTAGGATGTGTCATCATATACATATAGTCTTGTATGTTGACACTTGAATAAGAAGTACATTTGACTCCCATTGTGCCACACGTGTTCCCGTGCTCCCCCAAGATAATCCTATGCTTCCACAAAGCCGGAAAGGTGTGCACCGATCTCCCCTTCGTCGCTGTTGCAGCCGGTTGGTGCCTACACCATCCTGTTGAGACGAGCACACCGCGCCCGATTCACACTATGTATGAGAGCCACCCTTGGCTAAGGGGCAAAACCATCTACGTGGCAACCTCTCCTGGTTAGCGTAGACTAGTATGTATCTCGTCTCCTTGACGGATCCGTGCCTAAGGCCAACCACGCACTCCGGTGACAAGGCGGTAGCCGGAGGACCCGTTGAGGAAGAAGTTATACCGGACACAAGGATGACTTCATCCAGCACGTACTCGTTGGCCACGACTCGTGGAAGCGGGTACCAGTTCTTGATGGTCAACGCATTCAACGGTGTGTCTCCATGGTGTGCTACAGTCCATTGTGAGAGCGTAGGGACAAGGGGAAAGTGTGTGAGACGATAAAGCATGTCAGCATGTAGCGGCCCATCAACCAGCAAGGCACCATTCACATCAAATAGCGTGCATCTTTGCTTTTGCATGACTGGGACACACTGGCTTGACAATCAAGCTGACCCCCAGACAAAACATTTACTTTGAGGTTTGGTACATACAGTACACCAGTCAGCCAGATCACCCCTCCTGGTGCCTGAAGTGCCACAGTTCCCACACCATCCACAGCTAGGACTTCCCCAGGCCCGGTCTTCACCCCTTCCACATCATGAGCAGCATACAACCAAGTAAAACGCTGGTGGTGCGACGACATGTGGTGCGAGGCAGCAATGTCATACAACCATGCGTGCATGGGGAGTGTGTGTGAGGTGGTAACGTGGATATGACAGAGTCGCTAACCTCGAAGCTGCTGAGTGGCCGTAGGCTCTCGCGGCTAAAGCTCCATAGGTGCAGTCCAGCCAACCGGTGGTGCTGCCACGGGCTGCTGTGCCTCGACCATTGCCGCATAGACACGTTGTGCCCACGCTAGTGTAGGGACTGGGACGGTCGAGTTGAGCGGCACATAATAGGGCCCCTGGTACATGGGTAGAGCCCCCTCATCCCATGAGAATGGCGTTGTGAACTGTTGCCAAGGTGAGCCAAAGGTAGCTGCACCAAAGGGAGATGGTGCACGTGCCCCCTCCCGGTGCATGTGTCAGCCAGGCAGGCTGGTGGAGCTGTTGTCGAGGCTGGGGACACGGTTGTGGCATGAAAGGCTGTTGATGCTGCAGCTACAGAGGAGGTGTCATAATGCGCTGGAGCTTGGGACACGCCCGCCAATAGTGCCCCTCCTTACCACAGTAGTTGCACGTGCGCCCTCCTTCGTCCTGTCCATGACCGCGCCCTCCTCCTGATTGTCCGCCACGACCTCCTCTGCCACCTCCCCCACTCCTACCTCCAGTGTACCCTGACCCGAAGCGCTCTGCAGAGGCGGCCTGGTGCACAAATGCACTCGCTGCTGGCACTTCTGCCTCCCAGGCCTCACCACGGAGGATGTCCTTCTAATGGCGAAGCTCCTCGAACACCTCAGCCAAATCTGTGCCTTCAATGTCTGTAATTTATAGTCGCCGCAGTAGGTTGCGGCGGAACTCTCTGTATGGCTCTCTCAGGTGAAGGAGTACTGGGTCCAGCCTCTCCAGGATGGAGCATGGAGTGCCCAGCCCTAGAATCCGATGGCGGATGTTCATGGCTGCATCCCAGTGGTCAGTTATGGGTGCTCCTGGCTTGGGATAGAGTTGGCGCAGCCTGTCGCGGAGTGAGATGACGAGCGCCATGCCTCTCTCTTCATGGCAGGTGGCGAGGTGTTGCCACGCCTCGTGTGGACGTGGGGCACCGCTACGTGGGTTAGTTGGATCCTCCCCTTTGCCATAAGCTCAGGTGACATATTGCGTACACCTCCTCGTCGGGAAAGGCCCGTACGAGGACGTTGAATGCGCGTAGGAGCACACTCTCCTCGGCGTCGTCGGTTGGTGGGGTGAGGTACAACTCTTGTAAGCTGTGTTCTGCCGCCAATGCAAGGAAGATGTCCTTCCATGCCAAAAAATCACGGGCACCTATCGGGGGAGGGGTCAAGTCCTTTTGGGACATGACTTACGTGAGATCCTCCCATGTCACGGTGTCGGACGTGGCGGTCGCTTCATGTGCCGGTTGGCTTCCGGCATGTTGGCTGGCGCCAGGACCGGAGTTGCCTTCCAACACGGAGCCCGCGGCACTCATGATAGGTGCCGGGTTCTCCTCGTCACGTTTTCGCTTAGAGCTGCAAGGAAGGGTGTGCTAGCGGTCCACTCTTGCACTCTAGCCTGTGCCCCTCCTTGTGTGGGGGCCTCTCAACGCTGCTTCTGCTTCGTCTCCGTGTCGGGTTCGTCCCGACACTCACTCCGTCTGCGGACGTTTGGTTTGATGGGGTGCCTTGGCGGACCTTGTCCCCTTGAGGTACCCTCGTGTGCCTCTTTGGCTGCCCTACGGCCCTGCGCGGCCCTGGCAGCCCTTCGCGCTTCACTTTGTCGCCTCGGATCTACTCCAACGGCGTCACAAGCCGTCGCGGAATTTCGACGCCCCTCACACGGCCCCCACACACTTTCACGTTTTCCTCCTACTGCAGAATCTCTCAGTCCACGATCAGGGCTCTGATACCATAAGAGGAACAATTTGATTCAAACGAGACCGGAATGAGCTAGAATGGTTAACTGTAGGCCAAGTTAGGGTTGGGTAAAGGACGGTGTCCATGGCGCACCTCGGCTGGCCTAGCTCATCGACAGACAAGAAGACCTGCGGGTGATTCTCGCTCGTCGAGCTCACCCTGCGGTCGGCGAGCTTCGCTCGCCGACTTTCTTCCAAAGCTCGAGGGCAAAAAGCCTCTCGAGCCCCAAAACCTGGAGCATCTCATATTCCGAGTTTGTACCTAACTTAGGTCAGACAAAAATATCATCAGCCAGATGGGAAGACTAAACTACGCTTGTGAAAGTAAGCCAGAGCAAGTGAATAGATCAAGCATGTGGGCCATGAACCTAGCTTTTGGCTCCAATGACAGGCATGGGCTATGCTGAAGAGAGGGAGGCAAGCACGTTGGTGAAGCAACGGAAGGTGCGTAGTGCTAACCCACTTGTGGCGCGTGCGCTCACTGTTTGTCGCCTCCGCTCTCTGTGTCAGCATGCCCTGCACACTCATGACCACACCACAGGGAAATACATACTCAGAAGAGAATTAACAACAGCACCAACGCATCCTGCTGGTGTCGACAACAATCAACCACACAGAAGCTCAGAACTCCAAACCAAGCCAGGCGTGATCGAGGTTGCCCTTGAAGGCGCGAGTTCTGACATGCTTGTAGAGCCGCTGGTGATCTAAGCACCACTTGCTCCAAGCAGCTTGGACTTTGAGGTGGACCTTCGGGCCAAGAACACAAAAAAGGACCGCAACTGCAAGATCCTCCACTACATGAAGAAAAACAAGAAAATGTTTCCAAACGTGCACCTCCCTACACTTGACCTACTTGCACTTCTTGCAATGAGTACACAGTCAGAGAGGCTCTTCTCTCTTGGGCGGCACATCATCACTGACTTTAGGCAGTCCCTAGTGGACTTGACTATGGAAAACTGCATGCTCTTGAAATCTTTGATCAATGATCCAAGTGTGCACTCCTTTCCAGTTGCTCTATCTGGAGAAGTAGCTCCAGAACACTAGGCTGAGGAAGGATGGGTGAATGAGCATCACCGAGGAGGTGCAGCTTTTGAGGAGTTGGAAGTGGAAGATAATGAGGGTGCAGATAGTGGGTGATAAATGGTGTAGATGAGTGTGTAGATGACGGTGCAGAAGGGGTACAGGTGGAGGGAGGGGGGGGGAGGGGGGTAGTAGAGAAGGGGTGATAGGTTGAGATGTTGCATCTTAGGCTTATAACTAGAAATGTGTTGTATATGCCTTTGGCCCCTTTGTTAGTCACTCCTGAAATACCCCTGAACTGTTGTGTACATGGCCATAATGAACATTAAAACGTGCATCTTACAAAGTCACCACACTTGATAACAAAGGCCTAATGTACTTCAGCATGATCTCCACGGATCTTGATTAAGGATCCGTGAATCCGGATCCAGGATCCGCCACCACGGATCCGGATCCAAGTTAAGGATCCGTACCCCGGATCCTTCTCATTCTCCGCGGATAGAATCCGTGTGTAGCCTTACCTACGGAAGGCAGGAGGTTTTGTTGCTTAATGTTAGAAACAATCATCTAGGTGGTACTTGAATAGTTTGTACAAACAAAAATGTTAAACCAAACTCGGAAGAAAACTAGTTAAAAATAGAATCAAAGATGAGTAGGATTCATCCAAAAACTTGAGCAAGACAGTGCACAAGACCCGGATCCCCATGATGGAGATGTGTTGCGCCAATGCAACTACCGCTCTTTGTAGGACATGTTCAAGAGGGGAGAGCAATTTCCTATATCCCTCTATCCCCTCCTGCAAATCACCAACACACCCAGTCCAAAAACGTGATTGCCGACTGACACACAGAGGCTAAAAAAACGGGCTCAAAACCCC
This sequence comes from Penium margaritaceum, assembly GCA_023375785.1. Taxonomy (NCBI): domain Eukaryota; kingdom Viridiplantae; phylum Streptophyta; class Zygnematophyceae; order Desmidiales; family Peniaceae; genus Penium; species Penium margaritaceum. The sequence continues at coordinate 29,850 of SZWC01004234.1, forward strand.
CATGGTCTCACATACGGAGGATCAGCCACTTAAACCTTTAACCTAGCTCCAACTGTGTAGTTAGGGAATAATGATGTGGAGTGGGCGGTCAAGCACGTTGTGAGAGGTGAAAGAACATACATGTGCAGCGAGACGCAGTGTATTGAGAGAAGCTTCACTCTTAGCAAGCAAGGTTAGAGTCACAGAAGCAATAACAAGTGTGGTTGGGAGCAAGCGTGATTGACGAGGCATCCCTCGAGAAAAGGTCTTGTGTGGGGCGTTGATATTGTGATATCCATTGTCCTCATTTGTCTGTACAACTTACTGTGATCACTCGGTCATGTCCATGCTCGTGCACATCCTTGATGCGGGCCCACATTGAGTCGGAGTATCTACGGGTGGTGGCTCCACCCACCAGCAGCTGCTTGACAGCTGCCATAATGTCCCAGGTGCTTGCTAGGATGCTCTACAGTTCTTTTGCATTTGCTAGAGTTTTCTCCATGGACCGGCTCTTGAGCCTGATTTGCATGTTTTACATTGTGTGACCACCGATGAATGCCAAGCTTGAGCATATTACCACTTATACTGTCCAGCTCAAGATTCTACAGCTCTAGGTTTAGCCAGTGTTGCTTTTGGATGATTGTGCCCAAGGATTGTGGAAAAAACAACAAATTTGGGCAGTTTTAGGACAAACTGACACTGCCACGTGCGTCCCCCATGATACGCCACAAAAGACATTTATGCTTTGTGCTTTTCAATTGTCATTTATCTCTGCATCACTAAGCTATAGGAGCTTATGAGAATTTGTGTGTCTCCTTAGCCTAACCCTTGGTGTTTCTTGCACTTGCTTGGTTGCTAGTGCGCCAACTGACTAGACAGCATCGCCACGTCAACAGTAGTAAGGTTTGGAAGCTTCCCAGTACTTTCTCACTTGACGCCACCGACGAGGTCTAGCCTGACCAGCCGAATTGCAGCTACTTGTGCTACCAAGCAAGATATCCAGATGGCACATCTTCTAGGGATCAACAACCCTCATGCTTGGGGAACAACATGCAAGCATGCAAAAGAAAGAAGGTGCCACATCGGCCAAGAGCGTATGTAGCATGCATGCACTACTCTCATGTCTAGCTAACACTAGGCNTTTCTAGTACTTTCTCACTTGACGCCACCGACGAGGTCTAGCCTGACCAGCCGAATTGCAGCTACTTGTGCTACCAAGCAAGATATCCAGATGGCACATCTTCTAGGGATCAACAACCCTCATGCTTGGGGAACAACATGCAAGCATGCAAAAGAAAGAAGGTGCCACATCGGCCAAGAGCGTATGTAGCATGCATGCACTACTCTCATGTCTAGCTAACACTAGGCGACTCATTGCTATAGGTTTGCCAGCACGAGAAGAATTTGGCAAAGAAAGATCATAATGTGAATTTATCTGTGCACATCCTTGGTCTCACCCATCAGCCACCATGTACACTGGTCTCGCTTGAGTCATTGAGATCTTGTACGAGTGCACCGAAGCAGTTTCAAGAACTCCTTATGTGTATGGGCATTTCTCAGATTCTTGTAAAGTAATACGTGTGGGTGCAGTCAAGAGGTTATCTTCATAGTTGTATGTCCTACACCAACATTTTCCCACAATCCATAAACCCACACTACCATACGCAGTAGGCAACTTGCACATAACAAAGATAGCCAAAAGGGAAGTTACACGCCTCCTCTATAGGCACACAGGTACACAACTCCATGAACCACCCAATAGATGTTTCACCCACGTGCAACTTGCAAAGCAACGGGACAACACTGATAGAGCACCTCACACGACACATATTCTAATGGACATGACTCAACTAGGGGAACCCGAACAAGAAATAGGCCAATTGCATGCGCTTTAGACTTGAACATTACAGTATAGAGGAACTTGGTGAGGAAGTCTGCATGATGCTGACGCATGTTGACCCAAAAGACTTTGACTTCTATTGCCTCAATGCAATCAGGCACAAAGTGATGATCCGCATTGATGTGTAGCTTGCGTGTATGGTGCATGACATCTTGCTTAACAACAGCCTTCATGCTTTGGTTGTCAAAGCATTGGATGATGCATGAAATGGACACATGTAGATTTTCAAGCGAGCGACACATGCAGATGCTCCTTGCGTCCTTGAACTCCCACTCATCCTCTCGGGTCTGGAGGGTAATCACGACATTAGAAGGTTGTCACGGCCCCCTTGGTGGTTACAACCACACGGGGGAATGTATGGCCCAAAGTAGACAAGAAATCCATGGGACAGAGACTAGCTCCGAGGAAATTGAGTGGGGCCAGGTGCAGATGTGGTGGAGTAGACATCAACTATAGTCGTGGTGACCAATGAGCGCATGTTGGAGGTCTGAGATGAAGATGACATGGACACAGACAAGGCTGCCTTGCAGTTTCCTGCTACACAAGCCCATTGGATACACATCCCAGCGGCCAAGTGTGCTTCAGTGGACGGTGCGGAGCGCTTTTGGACAAAATGCCCAATTATGCCAAAATTTCATCGTGTCACTGACCTACAGATAGAAGAGGATGACCATGAGGAAGGTGCCTTGCCTTTGCCCTTACCACCTTCTCCACAGTCCCTTATGTCCCCTCTCCACACCCCCCTCCACACCTTGAGTAGCTGATGATGTGACAAAATAGGAGGAAGAGGAGGAGGGCACAAAGGCTGAGGAGGAAATTGCGATGGATGAGGCAATAGTGATCATTACAATTACAAAATGATGGATTCACTTATTCTGTACGATACTTCACTAGTTAGTGAACTACAGTGAAATGATCTCCAAGAAGGCATCGATACCAAGAGACGATTTTTCAGTGACAGGCAAGGCGCTTGAGCTCAGACGCCCTGACCTCACAGAAAATGTTGAAAATCTGAGGGATGAGGTCGTTGATCATGGAGAGGACTTTAGGGAGCTGTCGTGTTGTGAATTTGCCAAGGTCACATAGAAATACAAGGGTTTGTGCCCAATAGGCGCCAGAAAAATCATGAGCCTGCATAGCAAGCGTGTTGAACTGCATGATGAGGACGCTCTAAGCAATTGATCCAATTGGCCCAGATTGCCAATTCATAGCATCGGCACCGATGGGATTAGCTGGGATACAACGTACCCTATCAGTGTAATAGGTCTCAATCTCATTAGTGAGATTGTCGGGGCCACCTATATTGAATGCGCAAACGTCACAAGAGGCCTCACAGGGGACCTCCAAAAAAGGAGGTACTACGTCATGGTAGTACTCCCATGTTTGCTCACCCTATGTCCAAGCATTGAAGCAAACCTCCTTAGAGGAAAAGGAGAGGGTGGAGGTAAATTGAGAGGGAGGTGTATCGAAGTAATGCTGGTAGCTTGTGGCTAAACAAGGGCTTTGGCTGCAACAGTGTTAGGTGCTGATATTAGGATGAGAGAACCTGATGACGAGGCTATTGTGCCAACAGAGGTGGAGATGGTGGTAGAGCCGAAGAAAAGTTCAAGAGTGACACCTATGTAGGGAGAGGTACTGACATGTTTAGGTTGGAGACGGGACATGACGTGGCCAGTAATGTGGTCAACAAAGGTTGCATGATATTGTCACTCGTATGCTCTATGCAATGTCTAGTATTGCATTGGACAGGAAGTTTTGCTTCGTGATCATCCCAAAGACACAAAAACTATCCTAGGATGGTTTCATATTGCTCATCATTGACAGGATTGATGAAAAGCAGCCCATTATGCAAAGAAATGTTTGGTAGAGTTTCCCTAGCCCCAGTTTGCGGAAGAAATAAGGACGAGTTTATAAAGACGGCCTCTTCACTGTAAGACAGTCCAACCCAAGAAAGAAGGTGGCCCCAAGAATACCCAGAGTAGATAGGTGAGAGCAGAGAGGATAAGACTAGAAATTACAAGTACCAAAGGAGGTGCTCACCAACCGAGTAATGCTTGTTTAGCACTGGCGAGAGAGTTGAGACAGCAGACACAGTCGAGACTCCGACGGTCGATGAAGATGAGACAATTAAGCATAGTGCCCTAGTGACTGCTGCTAAAGTAAACAAGACTGCAACTGCTACCGTTGACACCAAGAAATGAATATGTTGAGTCATAACTGAGGAAGGAAAGGGAGAGGACAAGGCACCAACAGTGGTGGATGCGGCTATGTTTGTGGTAGCTGAAGCCTGTATAGTTTATTGTGGAATTTTTATACACTGCAATATCTATGTAGTATGGATATGCCTGTAAGAACCGTGAATGAAGGTGTTTAGTGGTATAGTCAGTTTTGTTCACGTAGAGTTAGTATGGTGCTTCAAACCATGTTGAAAGTATATTGTTCGATGAGAGACCCGGTGACCGGCTGCACTGAATTCATTTCTATGCAAGGTTCAGAACCTTGTTTTTGTTCTTTATGTTCTACAACCCTGAGGGACTGGGTTTGAATCAAAGCAACTATATCCAAAATCCCTTCATTTTTGCATTTCCTGCCTTATGAGTTTGAGGGACCGTATTTTCTGAGAGGATTTTGCAATATAATAGAATCCTCTTCCCATGTCATGCTCAATGGTTCGCTTTCTGTCGCTTTAGGGATTTGGGGCTAGTGTGTGATATGTCGTTAAAATTTCCAATTGAGAACAAGGTATTGGAAATGAAAAAAGTGACATGAAATATCATAACCAATAAAATGAAGACTTTATGGACATAAAATTTCAAGAACGAATGCATAAATGATGGGTAATGTGATTAACTTTGTTACTTCTCATGTTGAAGTCTTTCCCAAGAAGTTATTCATCTTGAAACGTAGGATTGTATTGAATTTGAATATATTGGACCCAGAAGAAGCAGAAAAACTGAAAACTCTTGAAAACTCTTGTAGGGCATTGCGGATGGGTTCATTACGCTGCATCCCAGGAAAGCCAGTCGATCTTAGTGCCGAAATCAAAATCATCCCCTGGGTTCATCTCCCAGTTCAGTCGCCCCGGGGTACATGTTCGGTCATGGATTGACCTTCCTCTGGTTCTTGTCACTACATTCCCGGTGAAGGCGACTGTGTGCAACCCAAACCCTATCACATCGTTTTCTCTCGGCCTCTATCGGTCCTTTTTCCGCAGTGCCCTTAAACTTGACCATTTGTCTCGGCTGGGGCTGGAAGGTCAAACTTGACGGGAGGAACGTCCAAGATATGACGGGTTGGCTACCATCGTGGACGGAGATCGACGTCTCCGTCAAGCCCCGTCATCCTGTCCAGTGGCAGGCCC
>SZWC01004234.1:38565-56413 GCA_023375785.1 Penium margaritaceum
CATCACAGCAGCAGCGGCAGTGGCAACGGCAACCAGTCTCCAGCCGCAGTCTGCTGGATAGCCAGAGGTCAGCCCCCAGTGGCTTTCAGACTCACAACTTAGTTCCAGACCTGTCGGTTTCCCCTCGGAGGGCTCCGGGTACATTTCAGAACCAGCAGCAGCAGCAGCAGAAGCGGAAGCAGCAGCAGCAGCAGCAGCACAGTCACCAGCAATGGCAAGAGCAGGATGCAAGATCCAGCCAGAGCCACTTGAGTCGTCAGCGGTCTCATTCCGAGCGCTTCCAGGTGCCACAGATTGTGACCTCCTCTTGGGATCCCTCTGATTCCCAAGCGCAGTCCACACGAACCCCTACTTTTACTCCCTCCCGACCTGACTCATCCCCGAATCCGACATCCTTACACTCGTTCCTTACACGTGCAACCAGCAGCCACTACCACCCGCAAACTGGTATGGCTTTGGTGTGCACTGCAGGTGGCCCTGTAACCGTCTCCGCATCCTTGCTTTCTCGACGTCATCTTGCTGCTGCCTCCTCCCCTGCTTCCTCAACTTCGTCTTCTGTTGCTGCGCTCTTCACGCCCACTGTGGCAGCAGTAGCAGTGGAGCACCAACACCAGCAGCAGCAGCAGCAGCAGCAGCAGCAGCAGCAGCAGCAGCAGCAGCAGCTACGTGCAGGCTTGCACGTGCAAGTGCCGAATTTGGGAGGCTCAGTTCTTGCCGCATGGGCCATGCTGGGCCCACAGACACCGGCAATGTCTGCTGCTCCCGATGCAGATGGGGATTGGCAGCAGCATCTTCAGCACTGCTTGAGTTTCGACAGGAGCTGCGAGCTCGTGATGCACGGTGACAACAACAGCGGCGACAAGTGTTCTTTTGGGGTCGGAGAGGCAGATAACGAAGGGTGGTTTCAAGGTGGCGTTTGTGACGATGGTGTGGGAGATGTCAGTGCAGTCTACGACAACAAGAGATTGGCCGCGTTGCACGGCATGGGCTTGATCACTCCCCGTGTGTCACGGGCATCTGTTCATTGGTTTTGATGGATAAAGGAATATTGTTCTGACCTTGTTTTTGAAACATCATTCGCCATTAACAGGAGTGAGTGGCTTACGATGGGATGGCCTGTGATGGCTAACTGAAGCGCCATGTACATGATTTTTAAGTGGAAAGCTCGAACAGCTCCATGGTTTCAAATACCTGAAATGCAGACTGCAAGTGCGTGAGAGCCTCTCATGAGCCAAATGTCTGAGTATCATCGTGGAAATGTGCATGTTGGGGTGTGGCACCCTCACCTCGAAGCCACCACTCAAGCGCAAAGCTATTCGAGTCTTGTAGGAGAGCATTCTTAGCAAGGGTGCACACCCTTTATTGGGATCGCAATTGTTGAAATGTGTTGTACGATTCTTTCCAGCACCCGCCTTTTCAATTCTTGGGTTCAGGAATCAGACCAGCATCGGGGGTTGAACCAGCTTGGGAAGGGGGGGGGGGGGGGGGGGGGGGGGGTTGACACTTCATTTGCGAATGGTTCAGATCTAGTTTGATGGCAACTGCAGAATGCCGCAGTTAAAACAATCAAACTGCGACCGTTCAGTGCAGTTTGTTTGTTTGAACTGCGCTCAACGTTGCCCGGCAGTCCGTGGCTTTGACGTTGACGTGTTGATCGACGTCGATGAGCCATCAGCCACATGTACATCTTGTCAAGTCAAACCTCAAGCGATCCTTCCTCCATCTCCACAATTATCTTCTATGTAATAGGCACACAAGACTGTTGGACTTGTTTACACTTTTTAAAAAAAGACAACAGTCAACCCTCGATTCCGATTGCAGCCCAATAATTGCGATTTAGCATCAGTGTGCCCTCTTAACACCTCAAGAAAACTTCCACGCTAACGTCCTCATGAGCCTGCTTCCTTACATCAGTTCAGCACGTCATGGAACACCATCTCAGAGGATGGACGGAAAATATATATGAATTCAGTCTCACAGTTACGTGTTCAGTTGACAACACTTCATACGGACACATGAACGTCTTCTTGTATCCCATCTGTTACACAGGAGTGTCCAATGTACCTTGAACTATCCTCACTTGAAAAGGACGTTAAGTTTTTGAGCTATCCATGAAGTTGAGGGAGTAACAGTGGCCTCTCATCCTTGACAAAATGTGAGAAAGCACAATAAACTGAATGCAACGTGACACGGGAACATCTGTTTTGTGAGACAAGGACACGCAGATTCCACTAGCCTTGTGCCATCCTCTTGCACGTCATTGTCCAACATGGTGGCAAGAGATGGTGTTGTCATCGCCAACAGAGCTAGCTCCCCTCACATACCTCAACACTGGTCTGCAACAAAGGCAGTATGCGAGCCAGTCATGGTGCTCCCTGCAGTTTTTCTTAATGGAGTTGACATGTGCATGGTGATTTGAAGGGGACACATGTTCTCGTTACTCATACTCTCATACAATGAGTGCTGCACGTGTGCTCACATTCTATCTTATGCTAATGGGGTAGGGCATCGCGCCATTATGTCAGTCTCGGTGACCTCTGGACTTCATACCACTCCCATGGAGGCAGGTTAAGGTGGCCAACGGCTACCTTGATGATCTGGGCTTCAAGCCGCACACGTTTTCGTGCCCACATGTCTTTTCTTGGTGGCCAGTTCCCAAGGGTAACTTTCTCTATAACATTACTTCTCATCACTACTAGCTAAATCCTATACAACTTGTTTTTGTGCTTTCGCTGCTTTTCTCGGCTTTTCATTTGGCTACCCAAGTGACACATACTGTTGCAAGGATCCGTTTATTTACTGTTTGGGAGCTGGTAGGTGTTTGTACAAAGTTCACACGCACTTGCTGGACTGAGGGTGGAGGAGATATCCCTCCCTCTTAGTCATTGCCTCACTAACTTCTCATTCTTTTAACTAGATACTTGCCGTCTCTCCGCCATTAAGAGCACCTTCCATCACATTGCATCCCTTACAACCTACACTCTCACATAGAACGTCGTTTGAGAGACTGTACCCTCGGGGTACAGTCTCTCAAACGTGGGGGCTTCTTCACTCTCTCATGGTATGAGAGCATTTGAGAGACTGTACCCTCGCATTCCACCATGTAGCACACAGTAGCAGCGTCTTGGTTGGGTTGGGTTAGCTTGGGTGGTGACGAACAGATCATGGCAATGTGGAGGCCTTGACCTCAAAGCTCGCATCACGTAGTACTCCCGTGCAGCTGGAGGCATAATCTAGCCAAAATCTCTCTGAAAAGTTCCCTCATGATAGCTACCGTCTCGGCGAAGAGAATGAACACCCATCGGTTGAAGTGTAAGCGGTGGGAACAACTCACAACCATACATCGTAGATGCTGCCTTGCTTGCCTCGGGCCTCTTTGCCCATTGGCCAGACGCGGCTATTACATAGCCCTTGGTAGTCGCATGTGTGAAATGTGATTTTGTTGTCTTCTAGACAACAACATTGGAAATCTCAATCCTCCCTCCTATGTTGTATTATAGTAGCAGTACCTGCTCAAGTTGGCAGCATTCTCTACTGGCAACAGCAGTACCAACAGCCAGTGACAGCCAATGCTGCTCTTAAACGTCTTGTTGGCCAACCGCGGTCGTAGTGTTGATGTAGTAGCACCTATTGTCGTTTTTTAACACCAACAAGAGCAACGTCTGTTGCAACAACGGTTACACTCGACCGCAGCAACAACAGCGATCGCACTCTATAATAGCAGCCACGGTAGGAGCAGAAGCAACCACAATAGCATTACAACACTTGAGCCTAGGTAGTGGTAGCGGCTATTGCATCAAGAGCAGTCATTGTTGCCGAGCAACCCTCCTCCGTAAGAGCAAGAGCACTCATTGTTGCCAAGCAACAACACCAACACTTGCTACTTCTACAGTTTTCAAGAAGTTGCTAAGCAACTTCATGAAAAATGAGGCTTACCCTCTCGTAGCGACACCGTTCGACAAGGCCAACGGGTCCCCCAGTCACTGAGTCCATCCACCGATGAGCTCGTTGACCAAGAGCTCTCTTGGCAACGATGAAATCCCTTCTCACAAAAAAGGACAGAAAAAGCATGTACCACTTGTCACAAAGAACAAACTTGATCGCCCCACGTTTTCAAGAAAGTAACCCATTCACCCACACCTTGGAACGCTAGCACCCATTCGTCCTTCACGCATTGAAAAAAGGTTTTAGGTTTATAAAAAGCAACGATGCACCCCTCTTGTTTGTCAAAAAGCAACACGCCACACAGGGTCGACATGTTGACATCACTTTTTTTGGCCCAAACCCCTTCAACGAGGGGTTTACTGTTATTTGAGGGGTGGTTAAATGAGAGTTTATATGGGGGGTCCAATACTGTCCATGTGCTAAAAGGGAATCTGCTAGGCCCAGGTACCGCATGGCCCAATACATGTCCATGTAGAAGTAAAACCCTAAAATCCTGAGTGTAACTAAGGGGTACATTTGTGTATGATTTGGGCACAAAGTTGAAGAAAAGAGTTAAACGTTGAAAACTTTGAAGAAGAAGGATAATGGGGAGTTTTTTACTCCCCATTCTTGGAGTGCCGGAAATTCCAGCTGACGCATGTCGGTCGGAATTCCCGGTGGAGTCCCCCCCCCCTTCCCTCCTCCCTCACAGCCCACTGGCCACCCATTCGATTTCAGTGCTCGATCGTGAGGGCCTCTTGTAAATTATCATGGTCAAGTTGTAACCCATCACACTTGTGATACCCTCCACATGCTCCTCCTCTTACCACACCACACACAAAAGATTCAAATGGATGAGTGTGTTGAAGGTTTTCTCAAGTGATGGGAAACATGTGAGAAAGATCCCTCATGACCTAGTAGCAGCAGCAGTTGCTCAAGAAGCTGCTATTGGCCACCTGATGAATTCTCCCTGTTAACTCTTGATCATGAGATCTCTAGCCCTCCAAAAACTTAGGATGCCATGGCCACCTCCAGATTTGTGCTTGTTTAACTTTGGGGAATCAATTGTTCTTGGCAAGCGGGGTGCTGATCCTTAGGGGGCCACCTGACCAGATTAGGTTTTGTGTCATTGTGAGCAGCCGCCCTCAGCTTCATGCTGAGAGGTCAGGCTCAACCCGCGCATGGCGGTGTGGGGTGGACATGCCTCTTGAACCATGCTCACCAACTCTCGCTAGGACACCCTTTCGACTTGTTAGTTTTTTCTATCTCTTGTGCAAGCATTTTTTAGTCTCTTCTGCAGCCACGGCGAACCCCGATGGGGGCCCTCTACATAACCCTACATATTTGGCATGTGACACGTATGGTCTGAGCACCTTATTAGATTCTCAAATGGTATGAGAGTTATTTGAAGGACTCATCCTCTTCGCATTGCTATCTCGTGTGCCACATGGGCTTACCTCAGAGTTCTACCACTTCCACTCGCCGATGTCTCCGCCTATCACAAGTCACTACCCCTAGTGAGAACGATTGAGCTTTGAGCACCTTTTCAACTGGCGACAATCTGTGCTCCCATACGCGGCTCAATAGTTGTGCGAGCTTGTGCTGATAGTAGTCGCCGCCACCCTATTACTAAAGGCATCGACCAAAGCTTCAGAGTTGCATTGTCATTGGCACAGCTCATCTCTCATGTCTTCCAGACTGCAACCTCTTTTGTCTTCACACATGTGTCATACACCACAACCCCCTTTGCTGACAGTGCTTCCAGTATTGCATCGCCCAAGGCACCGGCTCCAGCATTATGCCCTGGCCATCGGCACTACCTCTCAGTGCAGGGTCTCTCTTGTTTCTTCAGGCCTGCACTCCCTTGTCTTTGTACACGTCTCGTGTACTACAACTCCGCGTTGACTATTTTACCAGCATTTCACCACCCGAGTCACCTGCAATAGCACTGTGTGCTACTCCACGAATCGACATCACCTCTTGGGTGATTTTTTATGGGGATCAATCCAACCATCTCACATCAGTAGTTTTGTGTGCTACTCTTCTACTAGCACCATCTCTTAGCTGGTTCATCTACCACGACTCTTCACCTCAAACACATCTTGTGCATTGCATACCCTGCACCCATTTCAGGCCGGCCTTACCAAATGGCGGAAATCGTTAACACTGACCAAATGTATGAAATCCACCTTGACCCAAAAGAAACAATCTCACAAGCCACTGCACGCAACCACACTGAGACGCCTACACTTGATGACCACTGGATGTGGCCCAACGACGAGAACGCTGATGTACTTATCTGGCCACAGAGGTTCTCACCTTGTTGTTGGTGCGAGGGTGTCTGCCATGTGAAGGAGGTGCAAGACCGTGAGATTAACTCTTTGTTGTGTGCTACCGAGTCTCTCCCAGGCTCTCCTCCAGGTATGCGTCCTTCTAGCCAACAACCACATCTCGATAGTACCTCCGAATCCCAAGCCAGTGCAACCTGCAAACCAGAACAACCTGTATGCATAACACTTCTTCTTGCATACGATCATTGTCTCAACCTTGTTGGAGTAGCCCTTCACATAGCAGCAGGTGCTGCTATTACCTTCTTTGCTATAGCCAGAGGCAACAAAGCTCCCACAGGAACCACTATTGTTAGAGCTACCACCACCTACATGGAGGCAGCCACCTCTCACTCTCTCCTATAAATAGCAGCTACCAACATTGTTGTGCAAGTTGTAGTAGCCTCTTGTTGTAGTTGATACAACTTCTTTCACGAGAGCGGATACTACCTCAGGCCCAGTCAACTCCATATGCACTTCTATTACAACAACAGTTCTCACCACCTCAGGGGAGCCTTGCCAGAAAAGGTGTGCTGTTTGCATCTATAGCTATAACAGTGACAGGTGTTACAGTGACTAGACTAATGTGTCTTATAGTTATCATTGCAGCATGAATGTCTGTTCTTGCCTCCTTTGCGACCGCCATATTCCCACTCCTCTTCTCCCTTTTGCCTTGATGCTAGTGTTGTGAGAAACTTTCTCTCCCCTTATCTTTGGTGTACTTTGCATATCACTATCCACACATCAGTGTACTCAAATCATGCCTGAGAACACCGAATCTATCGAGGCACTACTGGTAGCACTACATTAAGCACAATTTTATAGGCGTTGCCTTCAAGAGGAAATTTTGCATGCAGCTGGTGCCAAAAGAGACATGGCCACGGCTCTTGCAGACATTATCATGGAGCGCTTATCCTCTGTTATTGCATTCTCAGGTATTGTGGGTGCTGCAGATGCTGAAGAGACCGGGAACACTGCTAGCTCTATAGCTACTATGGAACCAAGAGAAGTTTCCTCAACCTGGGATCCACTATCGTATGTGGATCAGCTGGCACCCCTTAGCTATACTCTCTTCCTTTTCCCTTTCTCAACAAGGAGGAGGAGAGGGGGAGAGAGTGTGGACACAACCCACCCCACACTTGGAGTGGTTTGAGGCCATGGAAGCAACAACCGTGACCGAGGCCGGGGTTGTGGTCTTGGCAAGCGAAGCACAAGAACCACACCTCTTCAATCGACACTCTCCTATTGGAACTATGGGACTACATGACATTATGCACACAGGTTCACACATCCTCATGATTATTTGTGCCTTGCCTCTGCAATGAGTGCTCATTGGCCTCACTTGGTTGTCACATCATCTACCCGAGCTGCCACCAAAACCATCGTTGGCACACCCTTCTTTACCTCCATGGCCCCCTCACCTAACCACAGCTCTTCTACACCTCTGCTTGGCCCAAAACATGGGTGGAACAGGGTGCCACTGCCCATGGGACCAACCTACTACAGGCCTTCCTTCTCCTTGTACACGCCACCGGCCTAGTCTCAGGTGGGTATCAACTTCCTTGACCCCTGCTCTAGCGATCGTCTTCCTAACTGTCCCCATGATAAGGAGTGTGCCCCTAAGAAATGCCTCAATGAGCTACTGGATCTTCATGATTAGGGAGGTGAGATTATGATGGAAAGACCGTATACTCTCTTTTGCGAGTTGGATGGAGCTGTTCTTGGTGCGTTGTCATGGAAGGTTGAAGGTTGTTTGCCAAAAGACTGATTCTGGGTAAAAGAATGACACTCTACTACACTTCATCGTTTTGGCAAGTCTCTTCCCTCCTACTCTGACACCGTCAGTGTCTCTCATGTCCTTCCATCCACTTATGTTTTCTATTGCTTTCGAAATCATTGATTTGCAAGCCACCCATCACATGACCTCATGTCGTTCCTCATTCATGTCTCATGGTTCTTGTGGTTCAATTCGTCTTTTGCATACTCCTCCCTATGAGGTTTCGCAGTCATCCATGTCAACAGACCCGGGGGTAATCTCTTCTTACCAGTTTTTTTGTACATTTCTCACTTGGAGGTCTGTCTGCTACCCGTTACCACCCTTGACGACAAGGGCATGGACTTCTTTTCTAGACTTTGTCTTAGCACTGTCTCCATGCCTTCCTCCGAGCGTGTTGTGTTGCGTGCGCTTCGTTGTGATCACCTTTTTTATGTTCCCCTCTCTCTTCCCTCTGCTCTTATCCATGTTTCACCCTAATTGTCTCCTGATCACACCTAGCTCTTGCATCATCGCCTGTGTCACATGTGCACTAATGCCATTCCTTGCATGCTTTGTGCTCCGCCTGCCACTGTCCTAGATGCCGTCATGTTTCCTACACCCTGTTCTTTTGACTATCTTGACTGTGTTGAAGGAAAGATGCATCACTCCTTGTTTTGACCTATGACTCCTTCACCTCTCATTCTCTCAATCTTGTAAATGAGAACGTCATGGACCCTCTTCACCATGAATTCCTCCGGGACTTAGGAAGGTACGTGCTATGTCTCAACCATGACTTCTCTTGTTACCAACGGATCTTTGCTCTTCGTAACAAAGTAGATGTTACTGACATCCTTGGAACTTGCCTTCCCTAGTTTGAACATGCTTGTGGTTGCTATCTACGTTTTTTCCATTGTGACCATAGGGGTGGTTTTTTGGATCCCACCTCTTGATTCCTTGAGTTCCAAGATGTCCGCATGAAAACGTCCACCCCATACACACCCTAACAAAATGGTGTGTCTGAACGTTGGAATCACATTATGGCTTATGGCTTGCGTTCTCTTCTTCCTACCTCATGCCAGTATCCTCTCTTTTATTTTGAAGCCATGTCCTACATTACTTGGATGGAGAGTTACGTCCCTCTCTTTTGTCATGTCACTGTTTTTGAATGGTGGACTGGTCGTCGTGCTGACTTGCGTCTTGCTCGCATATGGGGTCCTCTCATCGTTGTATGGTACCCCTATGATCATCTTGAGGGCACACTTGTCCTACGGGGCTGTTTGTGTATCTTCCTTGGCGTCTCTACTTCCGCCAAGGCATGGCGCTTCTGGTACCCATCCTGGCGCTGTGTCATTAAATCCCGGGACGGATTAATTCCCTTATACCCACCTTCTGAGCGTAAACTTCCTGCATGCCCACTTTGTACACAAAACGACCAGAATACCCACTCGTTTTCACTGGTGACTGCATTGTCCACAAAGAGCAAATAGCAACTAACCGTGCATGCGGTACCCACTCATGAGGAAACATGACTACATTACCGGTACTCCGTGCATGATTCTGTCATGTGTGGATATTGTGGTCACAATGTTTTGGAATTCTATGAACTCGTTCTATTTTTTTGTACTAGGGGGAGTTGCGTGCAAACTTGAGGCGAGTGACCACTTAGAATTGATGCGTGTATGCGCGTCTGTCGGCGTCATCAAAGTCAAGTATCATGTGTCATCATGAATTGCTGCAATAGTCTTGCCTAATGCTGTTGCAAAATATGGAGGGTATGGTTTTTGTTCAAAGATGTCGTCATATTTGTAAAACTATTACACGTTATTGTCATCGCTACCTGTAGTACGACTCATGATCGTGCATGTAAGGGAAGTGCCGTCTTCTGAATTGGAAAGAGGGTCTCACTCTTAACCATGACGACGATAACCTTAGGTACACGTGCGCCACGTCGGCAGATATTGGTTGTCGACTGGCACATCCGGTGTTCCGGGCCCATGCATTTGCCAAGGACGCTGCAGAATGCCAGACGGAAGCCACGTCGGCGCATAGTGGGTATGTGCTGCCACAGCCTGCAAACCGGCCCAACTTTGGATGCTCCTGACAAGGGTGACCATTAGGAGCACCATGGGACATGATGTCCCGCGTTTCATCATGCTGCATGTCATGATCTACGTAGGTTTTCCCCTTTGTCCACCGTTCGCGCCACTTGCACACCATGGGAAACATGTTGTCTCCCGTTGGAGACCTCCTATTCCAAGGCGAACCCACTCACCATGGCTCTCGAGCTCGTTCTCAACTCTGGTAAGTGGGTATCA
Organism: Penium margaritaceum; assembly: GCA_023375785.1. Classification (NCBI taxonomy): domain Eukaryota; kingdom Viridiplantae; phylum Streptophyta; class Zygnematophyceae; order Desmidiales; family Peniaceae; genus Penium; species Penium margaritaceum. The sequence continues at coordinate 48,888 of SZWC01004234.1, forward strand.
TGGTTCCGAAAATGACCGTTACATGGGTACATTGTGTATTAGCGTACATGCTTCTGCATACCATAACCACAGGGGGTCTTATGGATCCACCGCTTTTCAAGTTTTACGTTCCTCCGAAACCCCCCGTCAGCAGCTCTGACGATGATGAGGAACGTCGTGGATCCCAAGGATACACAAACGGCTTTCTCTTTGACGACTTTGAGGAGACCTGCTGGGTGGAACACGTCGAGGCCGAAGAACACTTAACTCCACACTCCCCAGAGCGTGGAGAGCACTCTGTCATGAGGCTGAACGGTGGCTCCCGCATCAGGTCGTTCTGTCCTCCGGCCGTAGGTGGGTTCACTCGCAAAAGTTGCCATGGTGTCACTGTTGACTGGAATGGCTTTGCTTCTACATCCAAGTATGGTCCATCTGTCTACCCTTTTGCTGTCATCATCACATCCCCCTACTAGTGTGGTCATTTAAGATGCAGACCGATGCTTCTGCGTGCAGGATCGTCAAATGACGAGCACGCCCCCCCCCCCCCCCCCGACGGACACTGCGGACCTTGCTGCCCAAAACAAGGGCACCAAGCCCAGTAAGCGCACTCAACAGGAGACTCCCGTCAACTTTCCAGGAGGCACTGCTTTCCGGAACATGGACGCTTGCCGCAAGGCGGTCCACGACTATGCCGTCTCCACATACATGGGGGTTGCATTTGTACGGAGTGGGCACAAACGTAACCTCCATGCGGCTTGAAGCTCGTTGTGGACACTGGATTCAGTCAGGCTGCGCGTGGCAGCTGAAGGCGCGGTGGCAGCAAAAAACAAACAACGTGAAAGTCATGTTTTTTAGGGCGACAAGTGCAGCCGCACGGGCACTAAAGGAGACCCCTCGCGCAAAGCCGTGTTTGTGTTGCGCCACATCGATAGCACTGTGAACAAGGAGCCATGCACCACTTCAAAGGCCCTCCGCTAGATCGTGGAAGCGCGCACCAGCGAGAGGTCTGCCTACCACACCATTCACCGCGCTAAGAAGAAGGCCTTGACTAATCTCATGGGTGAAAAAAGCCAATTGTGGGGTCTATTCCCTGCATACATCACCGTAGTAAGTATTATTGTGTCCTTGTTGGTTTCTTGTATGTTGTTGTTATCTTCTTTCCCAACCCTAGATGTGTTTGGCTCTGTTTTTGTGGTTCATGCTTGCAGTTGAAGAGGGTTGACCCATCCACCGTGGCTGTCGCAGAGTAGGACCAGCACCATCTCTTCCAACGGGCCTTTTTAGTCCCCGTGCCTGTAGAAACGGATGGCAGCATGTGCTTCGGTTGCTGACAATGGATGGCATGTTCTTAAAGAACGGTTTCAAGGAAGTGTTGCTGCTGGCACAGTACTGGGATGCCAACAACAACGTGGTGCTCATGGCGTGGGCCATATGCCCACAAGAAGATAAGGACAACTGGGACTGGTTTTTTGAGCGGCTTGCAGAAGCGTATCCGACAGCACAGCACAACAAAACCGCAGTCATCAACGACAGAGACGTTGGACTCATTGCCGCCGTCAAGCGTCTATTCCCAGGTTTTGTCCATACCTACTGCGGTAAGCACCGACGAGAGAACGTCAAGTCGGAGGTGGGCTCCGCAACAGCCGACCTCATGTGGTGAATGGCTTCTGCTTCCACACAAAATGAATTCGACCGCGCACGGGACATGCTTGGTCGGACATCCGACAAGGACCACAAGTACCTGTTCGGTGTAGATGGCGACCCCGGGCTGCCTTTGGAGCACTGGACTCGCCTCAAGAGTCATGTGCCTCGTGGGGGGCACATGACGTCAAACGCGATGATGTCCCCAAACGCCTGCCTCATGGACATATGTCACTTGTACCCATTCCACTGCTTTGCACAAACACCCATTTGTGAAGAGACTTTTCACGGATGGACAATGTGTCACGCATGACTACGACAGCCGTTACGCTCCCGTGGTGGATGCCAAGCTGCAGCACTACACTGAACACGCCACGGAGTATCGTGTCATGAGGCACGGTGGGCTCATGGGCATAGTCACCGGACTCAGGATCCTGGCGGGCCGTGATGTGGATGTGAATGCGAAAACGTGCTCATGCAAGCAGTGGATAGAGTACGGGTACCCACGCCAGCACGCCGTGGCGCTGATGCTAGCTGAAGGCGTGAACCCGGAGCTGTATACTGACATGCATCTGACGTAGATGGCATGGCGACGTACGTACCGGACACCCATGCTGGGTGTCAACATACGCGAGCTTCAGTACGCCATGCGTGGGTAGGGCGAGCCGGGTGTGAGGCGCTCTCGTGGACGTCCACGCTCTAAGCACATGGACAGGGAGACCCGTCGAAAGCGCAACCGAATCTGCACCAAGTGCGGCAAAAAGGGACACCCGCCCCGGAAGTGCACCAACCCACCGGCACTATCACCAGCAGTAATGGCAGCCGCACGCGCAAGAGAGCTGGCAGCCAGCACCGGGCGTAGTGAGACTACTGGAGTGGATGACTACAGCCAGTACCGTGGCACCGGCAGCAGATGGTCAGACTGGGGGCGCGGGCAGTGGACCTGAAGGCATGTAGGGTGGTAGTGGTGGAACTGCAGGTGAGGCGCGGCAGGCTGGGGCCGATCTTGGTGCTCCCAGTGCGGGCAGTGGAGAAGGCGTGGAGGGTGGTGCGGTCGGTGGAATAAATCTGGTACGTGGAGCTGCTGGCGGTGGGAATGGGGGTGATGGCGGTGCAGCTGGCATCCTCACAGTTGTGCTGGCTGTTGGCAATGCTGGTGGGAGACGGCGTGTTCCACACCGTCCAGGAAGTGCCAAGGATGTAGTGGGTGCAAACAGTACTGCAGGCAATGATAATGAGCGTGGGGAAGCAGATGGTGCTGAAGGCATGGTCATCATGACTTCACAGGTGGACAATCCTGATGATGCAGATAACTCCAGTGAGTCCTCCTGGTGTGAGAGCTCCGAGTCTGGTGACTACACTCACACGGACTTATAAGAAGAAGAGTCATTGCCCTCGGGTTGTGGGGAGGAGGATGAGTGGGAGTCTTCCTCCTGCATTTCTGATGAGGACAATGCACATCCTAAGCGGCATCACCGTGCTTAAATGTCCTCTGCTCATTTTGCATGGTAAGCCTTAGTTACAGTATTGTGGCCATGCATGTTTACAGTTTACATGCTGGTTCTACAAGATTTGTAACCTATGGCTTTGTTTTCGATTGCAGGTTATACCACTGGCCCTTATCAGTGGGTCCGTGAGGAGCACAAGGAAGCGCAAGATGTTCTGGAGGAGACGGGAAAAGCCCCGAGTGGAGGGACAAGTAGTCAGTGACAATACATTCGTGGAGACAGGACTACTACTTAGCACACTTCGCTTGGACGATGGTGATGAGACATGGGTCAGATTGCAAGTGGCCAATCCCTGTAGTGGTCAGTGTGCATCGCCCTTTGGGGAGGAATACTTTGATGCTCTGTGTGAGTTCTCGGGGGAGGCAGAGTGTGTTGCATGCGAAGTCATTTCGTACGTGTGTAGCCTCCCTGTGTACGTGCAAACATGGATTAGCCATTGCTATTTGACCCCATTGTTCTTTTGATTGAAACGTTTGACATTCCTTAAAGGCTTCCCGACATGTATTGCATTGGTGTGTTCATGAAAAATGTAATTATTCTATTCATTTGCATTGGCTAACATTGGGAATCATTGTTGTATCCAGTGAAGTAGTGTAATAACTGAACAGCGAGGATGCTCTTTTGTAACGTTTCTGGAACAAGACTATTTCCACCACCATCGTGTACAGTACACTGCTTGCTCAGATTAAAGATGTATGCCAAGTCTGAGGTTACTTGTTTGAGCCATGGCAATGACAAAGCGACATTGTTCTCGTTTCTTGCCGACGGACATTAGGGAAGAATACTTCTCTGTTCATGACATAGGTAAAGTTACCGTGTAACAAGATGACAGTGGGCATACTATCAACAATCACAAGAACATGATCGAAGTACCCACTGTCACACGTGGTGCATTCTTTCTGGCAAAAGTGTTTCCAAAATTCAGTGTATGAAAGCATTAGGGTCAATGCTGCTATGAATAAAGAAGCACATATTGTTCACATTACATGACAACGCTTAACACTCTATGCCTTATGTGAGCGCTATGCGGAGAAGAAAACATTGGGTACTTTGATTATCAACAGATGAAAACATAACCAAAGCACCCACTGAGGGTGTCAAGTCCAAGGCATCCACTGCCCAGGGGTGTTTGGTGGACGAGAAGTTGGCATGCGAACACTCAGTGTCGAGCACATGGTCTCTGGTTCGCATGGGTCATTCACCCAACTGGGTTGGACCTCCGTTGCAACGAGCGTGTCCCGGCGAGCCTTGATCGTAGCCCATGCCTCCTTCACTTGCTGGGGAGTGAGATGTGGCCTGCTAGTTCTGGTAGGTTTGCCGCGCCATGCGCCATCTTCATCCCATCGGTACATCCTCGAAACAGTTACCCATGTGTAGGTACGCTCGGTTTAGAAACGTGTACGCACGTCCATAACGTCAGTGGGCTTGGTGTTGTCATGTCCATGGACCGCTCGACCCATGTCTTGTACGGTGTACAACAGTGTGAATGGAGATGGCTAAAAACGATTGCCAGCTCCGTTTTTGTACGTGCTCTAGGAGTGGTTACATCCGCATGGATAGTTAGGATCTGATGAGATCCATGGCTCCCATACGCCTGGGCAGTTCAATGGTCTCAGACTGGGCAATGGCCAGTCGAGTGTCTGTGCCATGGCTTCAGGTGTCGCGGGCCATGTGGCCTTTGGCGGATGGCAGCCATGTACGCACCTTGTACGTGCCTCTTTGTGGTCCTAGGTTTCCTTGATTGCGACCTATGCTCGGTGTGCAACAAAGGGATCCACATGATATCCAATATTCCATCCTCGACCTTCTCTGTAGTTCATGCGCCCCTCGGATGGCATGTCGTCGGAGCCAAGGATGGTGTGTCGACCCAATTGAAGGGGCGTCACAACGTGAACAAAAATGCATTATGCCCAGTGCGATGTTATGTACTGTTCAGTATGCCGAAGAACATTGCGAACCGGTACATTCTCCCCGTTCGTAAGGTGAAACCATTGCAAACATAACTGTGGGTTACCGTGTGCATCGCGCATAGCCAACGGATGCGAAGAGACTTCTTTGGCAGAATGTGATTGGACCAAAAGCCATCAATCAGGGCATCCTACGGCAGTGCATTGACGGCGTCCCTTTGTCGTGTCAGCACATGCTTGGTCACAATTGTAGGTACGCTAGAATACATCATAGGGTCGTATGAGTGGTCCTCCGGTACACGCTGGAGGCCTGACACTGTGGCATGCCACGTAGCCGCTGTGACGCATACCCTTTGCTGATGTAGATAATTCTCCCACTAGGGACCTGTTCTACTTTTGTCGTGCTCTGTGGCCCTGCCGCCGGCTACGAAGAAAAGTGGGCATCGTAGTCAGCCCGTAAGAAGTGGGTATTTTTTGCTCCCTTTATTAGCTTTGGACATAGTGTGCACGAGTTAAAAAGTGTGGGGAAAACGAAAGGGACTAGCCGAAAAGTGGGCATACTAGGCATCTTCTCCCACGACTGGACAATACGTAAACAAAGTTCTCAACTGTGGGTAACCTGCGCAGAGCGTTTTCAAATGGTGGGTGAAAAGGAAGCCCCCCTATCCCGGAAAGCATTCTTCTTTAACGATGCGTCTTAACTTGATCTTACCCGTCTGTCCTCTCCTCTCCCTCTTATCCAGATCTTTGGACTTGGGGGAGGTCATGTGGTGTCTACACTTCATTTGATACACGTGTCTCCAGCTCAACCTTGGGTCAAGGCCCTGCTAACACTTTAGTCTCAAATGTTGCCACTTCCTTAGGCTCTTATCCTCCTTTCTTGTCAATTTCTTCTTTTTCATGTCCTCTCACACCCGCGACCTCTTCCTCATCACCTGTTACGTCCCCTCACTCTTTTCCAACGAGTCCCTTGCTTACACCACTCTCCCCAGTCTCACCTACAGACTCCCGTTTTGGCAATCTGAAAGTCCCTTAAGCCTATTTTGTCTCCCCCAGTCCTTCTGCTTCTGCTCGTCGAGTCTCTCCCTGGATACATGGTGGTCATCGTTGTGCACTTCCAAGACGAAGTCTTGTGTCTACCACTACTTCTCACAACACTTTCGCATTTGGTCCCACTGCTCCAGATTGGATGGTTCTGTCTGGTGAGGTCGGGATTCCTGCCCTTGGGCTCTGTGTGTAACCTAAACTCTTGGCCTTTGTATCAGTGATTCACCCTATCTCTAGAGTTATGTAATCATGTGTAGTACATGCATTCCATCATGCTCTCAACACGTCTGTCTCTGTGTATGTAGCCCAATGTTTTGCCATTGCTTGTCTCTCACCACTGATCATATGACAGTTCACGAGGCTCAAAGCCACTGACTCCTCTTTGTGGAAAGCAACCATGCAAGATTAGCTCAAAGCTCCTTCCGAGCATGATGTGTATGAACTTTTGGACATCCTCCTCTAGAGTGATAAAAATACTTGGTGTTGACTTTGATGAGACCTTTTGCCTCCTATTCCAATAGAACACTACAGAAGCCCTTCATAACCGTGTTGCTCAACATGACTGGGAACTTGAGCAATCGGATATGAACAATGCCTTCCTGCATGGCAGGCTTGGTGAAGAGATTTGCATAACTGAGCCCCTTGGTTCATAGATTGTACCAACAAATTGTCGCAATGGTACAAGGCCTTGTACGGCCGCAATCATTCACTACTAGAATGGGAGTAGGAGATTATGCCCATGCTTGAGACATGTTGTTCTCGTAGAAGCACTGTGGATTCTACGTTGTTTCTTAGTACACCATCTTCCCCATTTGTTGCCATCCTTATGCATGAAGGTGATCTGCTCAATGCATCCCCAAGTCAAGCTACTGTTCAAGGAGTGAAATGTCTCCTCTAGTCAGCTTGAGATATGAAAGACTTCAGTTCGGCCCAAGTCTTCCTGGCCATGGAAGTTGAGCGTGATCACTTACAATGGACAGTGCATGTAGATCAAGTTGCATATTTTTTTTAGTCAGGGAGAGCATTTTACCCCCTTGCTTTTGTTGTTTCCTCAGCTTCTACGCCAATGAATTCAGCAGAATAGACACAACTAAAGCCGATGGATGAATCCAAGTTGAGGGAGATGGTGAATACCACAAACTACCTAGGTGCCATTGGTACACCGATGTACTTAGCCACCACAACTCCCTAAACGTCTGTGGTCAAGTTAAATCCCATCACACATGTAACAACCATTTCTCTTGCTCCACATGCTCCTCCTCGTACTACACCATGTATAAGAGATGAAGATTGGTGACTGTGCTAAAGTCTTTCTCAAGTGATGGAAGAATTTTGTGAAAGATTCCTAACGTCCTACATGGGGGGAGAGAGAGAGAGAGAGAGAGAGAGAGAGAGAGAGAGAGAGAGAGAGAGAGAGAGAGAGAGAGAGAGAGAGAGAGAGAGA
>SZWC01004234.1:69619-113733 GCA_023375785.1 Penium margaritaceum
CAAGCAAAAGCATCTACGGCAACCAAGGGCCATCCTCAGCAGGCCAGCAGCCCAAGAGCAGGAGGAGGCACCGCAGGCACGGTAGGCGCAGCAGTGTCGCTCCTCTCCACCCTTGCGGCGCGCTCCCGCTCCCTCCTGAGGCCCTCGAGCTGGAAGGAGGAGCGGCGCAAGGTGAGGCCGATGGTGGAGAGCAGGGAGGAGGAGGCGCTCAGAGTGGCTGGAGGCGGGGTCACGGGCAGGCCGTGCCGCATCCGAGGAGTGAGGACATGGAGTTTTGACTTGAATGACAGCACGACCCCAGAGTTGGCAGCAGCAGCAGAGGCAGCGGGGGAAGTGGCGGCAGAAGCAGAAGCAGCAACAGCGGCTGCTGCCGCAGGCGAAGTTCTATTGGCAAAAGCTGGGACGGGCATCCACACAAGCCGTCAGAGAGGCGATCCCTCCATCTGGGACTTCACTGAAGAGCTTGAGCAGAAGCCAATGCAAGATGGAGCTCATGGCGGCGTGCAGCAACCGAGGGCTCGATCGCAGCTTGAGATGTCTTCACAGTCTCCGAAAGGGTCGCCGAGAAGGCTCGGTAGGAGGGAGCGGGCGAGGAGTTCAACCACGCTCCACTTCTGGGAACTTCCCGAACCACTTGACGGTTGGAACAGCTCTCACCCCACCCAGCCGAGCACTCCCGGCGCAATGCCATCCTCACGGACGAGCCTGAAACCCGACCCTGCCGCTGAAACCTGTGAGCACGCAGGCGGAACACAAGTGCAGGACGCTGTGCCCCCTCAGGTGCAATCGCCACCGATGGAGGCCGATGCCCATTCCAAGGATCCACAAGGAGGCAGTCAACGGGTGAGAGGGGCGGCCAAGGTTGGGGAGGCAGACTCCCTTGTCAGCAGCTTCACCGCACGCTCTCGCTCCCTCCTAAAGCTCTCAAGCTGGAAGGATGAGCAGTGCAAGGGAAGGCTGAAATGCAGAAGGGAAGGGGTGCTCGAGGAGGAGTCTGGGAACGGCCGCAGCTACAGCGACAGGCCGCAGAGAATCCGAGCAGCGAAGACGTGGAGTGCTGACTGCAGGGAGCAGAAAGGTTCACAGTATGCAGCAGCAGCGGCCGCAGCAGCAGCAGCGATGGAGGTGGAGGTGGCAGCAACAGCAGCTGCAGCAGGGGCCGTGCCATCTGGGGAAATTGACACAGGAATTCCAAGTCTTATCCAGGAATCAGGGGCTGAACAGCCTCTGCTTGAGGTCCCTTTCTCATTCTATCTTGGAAAAGCTGAAACAGAGTGTCCAGGAAGCAGCGGCAGCCCACAGGAGTTGAAGGAAGAATGCACTAGCACCACTGCATGCCCTCGGGTAAGACCCAACAGCCTGAAGGCAAGCAGCCCACGTGTGGGCAACAGGGTGGTGGTGAGGGCAGGAAGCGACAAGGAAAGTGAGACGAAGAGTGCATTGGACAGCACTCGAATCAGCACTCATTGTGAGAGGCGTGGCTTCTGTCGCCTCCTGTGGACACGCCCACTTGATAGCAATGCGCGTTCAGCTCCATAAGAGCTAGAAACCAAGGCAGCAGGTTGGGGCAGCATGCGTTATCGATGCAGCGTGCGGGCTTCCACGCTCGTTGCTTAAGTCAGCTGCCCCCTCAGTCTGCTGCTCTAGAGTCTAAGTCTGGAAGCTCTGGGTTTGTTACTCATAAATGTGCCCGCCAGTGTTAGCGCCAGTAAGCAGCTGAAAACTGAAAGTGACTGATTGGGAATGAAGAATGAGCAACAATGGGAGACCCCTCCAAGTTCTAGCTCCCCCCCACTAGTGTAGAACTTGTTACTCAGCTAACCAGCCAATCAGAAAACAGTCCTAGACCTATTTTTTGGCAGGCAGGGTTTTCTCGGTGAGCCCTGCCAGACGCCCGACAGCCCAAAACCTCGGCGTCGTCCGTTTTNAAATGTGCCCGCCAGTGTTAGCGCCAGTAAGCAGCTGAAAACTGAAAGTGACTGATTGGGAATGAAGAATGAGCAACAATGGGAGACCCCTCCAAGTTCTAGCTCCCCCCCACTAGTGTAGAACTTGTTACTCAGCTAACCAGCCAATCAGAAAACAGTCCTAGACCTATTTTTTGGCAGGCAGGGTTTTCTCGGTGAGCCCTGCCAGACGCCCGACAGCCCAAAACCTCGGCGTCGTCCGTTTTGCCTGAAAATTGGACCATACCATAATACCAACGCTGCGAACGCAGTCGTAGTGCCAGAGAGCATGGATGCAAGAGAGCAAGAAACTATGGCAGTTCACCAAGAGAGACTGACTGTCATAGCACTGTGAGGAGCGAAAGTAAGGTAGCGAGAACAAGCAAGCAACGGAAAACGAGAAGTCACAGGTCACAGTAGTGATGCCCGTCGGGAGCGAGCGAGCGAGCAGCGAGCTCGCTTTCGCTCGCTCCCAAGCGAGCTCGTGGTTCACCTGCAGAGGTGTGGTGGGTGTGCAGCAAGGCCAGAGGTCACCACGTCGAGACTTACACATAAACCAACACTCCCCCATGACCCACAGCCGCACTGCACACCGACTGGTACAAGTACACCAGCCGGACCTAGGTCTTTCATCTTGTATGCGGACTGCAGCAAAGATTTTACAGACGCAGCCGTCTCTTGGCTCGGAGACGCGAACAACAAGTTATCGACATACACAAGGATGGCATCGAACGGTGCCGACACCGGGGTGACAAAGAGCGCAGGATCTACCGTGCTCCGACTGTACCCACCCTTCTCCAGGGTGGAGGTAATCTCCTGGTTCCAACACCTAGGGGACCGTTTAAGGCCGTAGAGGGCCTCGCGCAGTCTCCAGACTCTGTCAGTGCCGTCTATGAAGCCTGGAGGCTGTACCATGTAGATCTCCTCATCCAGCTGTCCGTGCAAGAAGGCGTTGTTGACGTCCATCTGCTCAAGCTCCCAGTCGTGGTGTGCAACGAGACTGAGGAGAGCTCGAGCAGTGGTGTAACGTCCGACGAGAGCAAACGTTTCGTCGAAGTCTACACCTGGGACTTGGGAGAATCCCTTGGCAGTGAGACGTGCCTTGTACTTGTCAAGCTCGTCGTTGGGTTTGTATCTTCGCCGAAACACCCAACGGGCGTCAATGGCCTTGTGCCCTGGAGGCAGATCGACTACCTCGTATACGGCATGATCGTCTAGCGCTCTCAGCTCATCTCGCATGGCGGCCTCCCACTTCTGTGAGTCAGGCGCCGACCGTGCCTGTCGAACTGTGGTCGGATCAGGGGACGGGGGCGACGCTGCAGTGGTCGCAAGACATTCTGCCACGCTGTCAAGCACAACGGCTTCAAGAGCGCGCTCATGCTCTGTCAAGAGCAGCGTGTACCCAAGGATAGAGCTGGGGTGGAAAACCCCTGTAGCTAAGCCTAAGGCATCCATGCCGGTCGGCACTGCTGGCGACTGCTCAGGGTGAGGCTGCGACGGTCGGGAGTGAGACGCCGAGACACTGGAAGAGCGGGTGGGGAGAGCCCGGAGGCGGCCACCACGGACAAAGGGTGAGACGGGTGCAGGACCAGGCGGAGCAACGGGAGCGGCCATGGCAGGAGCAACTGGACTGGGGGTAGCGGACAGGAGAGGACTAGAGGGTGTTGCAGAGGAGTGCGCAGGTGAGGCGGACTCAGAGGAGGTAGGAGACTGAGTAGGGAAAACCGGGGCACTGGGTGACACGGCCTAAGAAGGCATTGTGTCGGAAGCCTGGGGACGCGAGGAGGGGGAAGGCTGCACAGGAGGAACGGCAGCAAGGACTGCAGGAGCGGGAGAGGCGGCAGGACCGACCTCCCCCCGCCACCGAGAGAGCGGGAACAGGGTGTCGGAGGAAGAAGGACGGCGCAGATCACGAAGAAAGAGAGACTCGAAGAACAAGGCGTCACGCGACTCGACAACCCGCTGGCGCTCCGGATCCCAGAAGCGCCAGGCCTTGGACTGGGCAGAAACACCCGGAAAGGAACAAAGGCGCCCACGCGGGGAGAGTTTTCCCTCGCGAAGGTCCTCTGGGAGCCAGACGGACGCAAGGCTACCCCAGACACGAGCGAGACGGAGGTCGGCACGTGTACCATACCAACGCTCAAAAGGGGTGACCGTGCAAGGAAGGGGACCGTGGGGAACACGGTTCCAGACCCAGGTCATACAACTCATCGCTTCGAAGGCAAAGAGAGGGGGAAGACCATTCTCAGACAAGAGGGTGCGAACACCATCGGCGAGAGTCCGATTCCAACGTTCAGAGACGCCGTTCTGTTGGGGTGTGTAGGGAGCGGAGGTCTCCAGACACACACCCTTGGACTCGAGGAATCGGGCGGTGGGACCAAGGAATTCACCACCACGGTCACTGCAAAAGGCACGCAGGGACCGCTGACACGAACGTTCAGCCTAGAGAAGCTAGGACTCAAGAACCGGACACACATCGCTCTTCTGACGAAGGGCAAAAATCCAACAAAAACAAGAGAAATCGTCCGTCAAGCACAGGACATACCGCCCAGCACCCCCAAGGAAGTCATGGGGAAGGGGACCCATGACGTCAGCGTGGACCAGATCAAGGGGGTGAGACGACTGGGAATCAGAGGAGGCAAAGGGAGAGCGATGCATCTTGCCCTGGGCACAGTCAAGACAGTTTGAGGGGCAAGGCGGCGGGAAAGTGGACGGAGATAAGCCAAGAGCGGGTTGAAGGCGAAGCATGCTGGTGATCACATCAGTGTGCACATGGCCAAGGCGACGATGCAAGAGTTGAACATAGTCAGGGGAGAGAGAGGGAGCAACATGGGAAAGAGAGGAGCCAACAGAGGAGTCAGAGGGGACAACCAAGGGCACACGGTAAAGCTTGTTACACTTGACACCCTCGAGGATAACACGACCAGTAGGGCGGAGGCGAACAGTACCCACACCCTGACTGGCCGAGAAGTCCATGCCTTGATCATCTAGGGAGGTCACAGACAACAGACTGAGCTCCAAGGAGGGCACGTACAGAACGTCGGGCAAGAGCAGCACACCACTGGGCCCAACGAAGCGGACAACACCAACACCCTGAACGGGGAGCAACTGGCCGGACCCAGTGCGCACAAAGCGAACGGGACCAACAGGACCCAACGAGACAAAACAAGCATGATCAGAGGTCATGTGGTGGGTGGCTCCATAGTCAAGGACCCAGAAGCCACCTGCGACACGAGCACGGGGAAGGACACCACACGTGGCAACGGTGCCGACAGGGGGTGAGGACGAGTCACATGCGGCGAGACGGCGCGGAAGAACAATGGACTGCCAATGCTCTATCCACGGAACAGACGCAAACGGAGACGCAAGAACGTGACCGGGGGGGTCCCCACGGAGAACGGTGTCAGTCTGACAGGAGGGACCTCTGGCCAAAGCAGTCACACTCTCACCTCGTTGATCGCGAAGGTGGAGACGCTGCAGAAGGGACTGCTCCAGCTGGCGCTCGCCGTCAACGGACGGCGCTGAGGATGGGGCAAGGGAACTTGAGGGAGAGGGAAGCCACGCAGGAGCGAAGTAGGCAGAAGAGGGCGGTCCGGTGTAGACGGGTACGCCGTACGGCGGCGGCCAACCCTAGGGATGTGGCGCCGGCAGAGGTGTAGAGAGGACGCCAGTAGTGGAATACGCCTGAGTAGAGGAGGAACTCGCCGATCGGGACGACGTACTGGAGTTGGAGTCAGAGCTGGAGCTGGTCGTGGAAGAGGAGGCGGACCCGCCGGAGCGCGCACAGTGGGCACGCATGGCGCGTGCCAGGCGCACGTCATCAGGCGGTGCCGGGCATTTCCGAGCAGAGTGCTCGAAAGACCCGCAGTTCCAACACACCACCTCGCCGGGAACACGAAAGGAGACACCGTCAGCGCGCTTCCCCTTGCCGTGGCCCTTTCCCCAGCCGCGCCCACGGCCCTGAGAGGCAAGGGCTATAGCCATTGAGGAGGAAGTGGAGACAGAGGCGGCACTGGAGGAAGAAGAGGAGGAGGAGGATGAGGAGGCTATGGTGACAGCTGCGACCCCTGCGACGGTGGAGCGATGCAGACGCTTGTTCTGTAGACTGGACCACCAGGCAGCCAGGCGCTCAGCGGCAAAGTCCCAGAGGGCGCCGCCACCAGGTGGGGACTTTGAAGGCACAGGCTGAGATGCAAGACGCTGCAGCTCATCTGGGGTGACGTCGCGAAGGAGATCAGAAAACTCGGGAATCAACCCGTTGACCATGGTCAGCACTGCTGAAAGCTTCCCTGGGGCAGCATCACCAAGCTCACAGAGCAATTTAAGCCCGCGCGCCCAGTACGCATCCGCCGATTCGTCCACACGCATAAGAAGCGTGTTGAACTGCACGGTGAGTGCGCTCTGGGCTGCCTGGCCGGTGATAGTGGTGCGGCGGCGCAGCATCGTGTATGCACCAACGGGGTCATCAGGCCGCTGAGCTGCGGGGTCAGCATTGTATGTGCCAACATCATCGACAAGCGCTTCGGGCGCAGCAGCGATGAGGGCGCTGACTACACGAGCGGACTCGTCAGCGACAGGCGTAAAGGGTGCGACTGTGGGAAAACAGTATTCCCACAGACGTTCTCCCTGGGCCCAGGTGCTGAAGCGCGTTTCCCAGGAGGAGAAGGCAAGTCCGACAACCAGGACAGGAGGTTGGGAGAAAAACTCATGCTGACGTGGTGGAGCGGCGGAAGCGGCAGCAGGGGTGTTGTTGGCAGGTGAGATGGCAGCGGTGCTATGAGCGGACTGAGAAGAGCAGGCACCAGTAGGAGAGCCAACAAGGGAGAGAGACGCAGCAGGGAGACGCTTAAGCACGATGGCAACGACTTCATCAGCAAATGCGGCGCGATTGTCATTTGCGACTTTGAGGCGGTCTTCTGCCTCGTGCTGAGCCTCGCGAGCGAGGTTCAGCTGACGCTGCAGATTAGCAATGACTGACTCGTCGTCACCAGGCATGGTGACGACTGTGGTACTTTGCCAGAAAAACTTCGGCAGATTTTCCCCCGCCCCAGTGGGCGTGGAAAAAATGGGTTTGTCTTCTGCACGTAGAGTAGGTGCTGCAGAACAACCCACCCCAGGTCAGACACAACAAGCCACCGCAGAGGGAGAAGAGACACCAGACAGGAAGCAAAAGGTGCAAGCAGAGGGGCAGCTCACGAGGCTGCGAACGGGGACACACTGCGCAGAAGGGAGAGGAGTGGTGGTACAGCAGCAGTGAAAGCTGTAGCCAAGATGGACACTGTGGCAACAATAGAAACGGCAAGGGCGAGAACGCCTGTAACACAAGCAGCACCTAATGTGGTGACGACTGCTGCGGCGGAGACAAGAGTGGTGGCAATGCTGGAGACGGCCGATGAGGAAGAGGCTCGAGATGTCACGGCGGTCGCAGTTGAGGTGCGGATCGAGGACGCGGCACTGGCGATGGCAGATGCTGTTGATGTTGTAGCTGATGCAATGGATGCCGCGGCTGCTGCAATATGCGTGCCTATGTCTGCCGCGGCTGCGGCAATGGGACCAGCGACCACTGCTGCCTCAGTGTAGGCTACAGTGGCCCTGCCAACGGATGTGGTGGCCGGAGCACGGGCGGCCCGTGCCGCTGCTGCAAATGTAGCGGCGGCCGCGGCTGCGGCGTCTATCACCACAGCGGCTGCGTGCATGAGCGAGGATGAGAGGACAGTGGCGTCCTCCAGAAACGCCGCATAAAGATGGGAGAGGGAGATAGGCTCAGCAGCGTTGCCACGTGGTGGCTGATCAACAGCGGGGGAAGCCGAGGGGGAGACACTTACCGAAGAGTGATGCGTCGTTCCCTCGGGTTGAGACGGTGGAGAGCCGGTGGCGGTGTAACTCCCCCCACCACGACGCGAGCGAGAGCGCGAGCGCGAGCGGCGGCGTGCTGCACGTCCCTTCTAGTAATGACCAAGCGGCAGCGAGCCTGAGGCGTCGTGGGACACCAGCGTGCCGGGCTGTGCCACCAATGTGGCGCTGCCTTGTGGGTTGTGGCGTCGGACTACCAAGGCGACGGCCGCGACTGGGGCTGGGGTGCAGCTGCTAGGTGCGGCTTCTGTCGCCACTGCTATTGCTAATGGCTGTGGCGGACGATGTTGCTGCTACTACGTGTACTGTTGCGAGTTTATTTGCCATTGTAGCTCTTGTTGCTTCAAGGATGCTTGGTGGAGAGTGGGTAGTCGCATAAGGGGCGATTGCCGTAGCAGTTGGAGCTGATGGCAGAGCCGGGCAGCAGTGGTGCTTTAGACCGACGCAGCTGAAGCTGCGGCTGCTGAAAGCGGCTCCAGTCGTGGCTGTTGCAACTGACGCAGCTGTTGCTGGCGCAGTCACGCGAGCGATACAGCCTGATGATCCCTGTGACGCAAGCACGGGAGAGCGGTGGGAGAACCGGCTGCGAAAATGCAGCTATTGAGAGGTGTGAGAGAAGTGAGGGAGGAGAGGTCCGCGGGCGAGGGAAAACGCCCTAACCCGTGTATTTCCCATGAGTTGCTGCAATCGGCCACCAAGACAGGAGGCTGAAGGCTAGGAGGGGTGAGGTCCTCCTCCCTAAGGGCCTCTGGAACTGCCAGGGAGCGGCAGAGGTGGCGGAAGCGGCGGCGGTGACGACGAGATGTCACATGCTAACAGGATCACACGTGCGGTGTCGCGCGCGATGTATTCCCTCCTCACACTACCCTGATACCAGTAGGTAGTGCCAGAGAGCATGGATGCAAGAGAGCAAGAAACTATGGCAGTTCACCAAGAGAGACTGACTGTCATAGCACTGTGAGGAGCGAAAGTTAGGTAGCGAGAACAAGCAAGCAACGGAAAACGAGAAGTCACAGGTCACAGTAGTGATGCCCGTCGGGAGCGAGCAAGCGAGCAGCGAGCTCGCTTCCGCTCGCTCCCAAGCGAGCTCGTGGTTCGAACCACCACTTGCTCGTGGAGTTTTGCCAAGGCCACCCAAGAACAACCCGGGTATTTTCCTAAACACTAGATAAAACTAGCTTGAGCCAATGACCCAAATGTATCCATGCTAAACAGGCACATCAAGATAATTGTAAGCATGCTTGTGGGGTGAGGATGCCCGCATGGAGCTGCTTGCTGATTTCTTGGCTGAAGCAGGTTGTCCAGTGAAAGAATACGCCGACGGAAGGGTCCAGCTCGGAGTGCAGTCTCTTCTCTAGTAAATCACCTGCACAGGTGTTGTGGGTGTGCAGCAAGGCCAGAGGTCACCACGTCGAGACTTACACATAAACCAACAGTGCGGTCAGAATCAGCTAGAAAAATAGCACCAAAGAGTTATGGCTGCCCGAACCCGGGCAGTGCTACAACAGTCAGTGACGCCAAGCAGGGCCACACAGTAGGAGACATGGACCCTAGGCATAGCACGACGATGCAGACACAATGCCACAACCAGAAACATAGATGGGAGCATGGAAACAACATCTGCAGTGGTAGTAACCGTCGGCGGCCCGACCGCCGAGGAGGCCTGCCGATGGAGCTGAGCGTATCGCTGGAGGGAGAAGGCTCCAGCGAACGGTCCGTGGGCCTCAGTGCACGTCGGCTCCATCGAGCGACACTCCAATAGCGTCGAGTCTCGCCGTCAGTCATCTGCACGCCGATGTACACAAGCCGGGAAGACACAACAAACTACAATGAGAGATGCGCGCAAACCAACATTCCCCCATGACTCACAGGCGTAGTGCACATGTGCGAGCAGAGACACAGTCAACAACCAGACTCCCCCAGGCCACGTAGAGATGCAAACATGGACGAAGAGGGTCACTCACGGATGCAAGCCGACCGAACTCCTAGCTTTCTTGAACGAGTCGCGCTTCAGTGCCTTGGTCAAGAAGTCAGCCAACTATCGTGCTATCTCAACCCACACGACGCTGATGCTGCCGTCATGCAACAACGAACGCACATAGTGATACTCAACGTTGATGTGCTTTGTGCGTGTGTGATGCACGCCGTCATTGTCGGCGATGGCCATGGCACCCTCATTGTCACAATGCAACGTGATGGATGCGACAGGCTGACGCAACTCAGACAACAAACGACGCAGCCACACACTCTCACACGCGCCTGAGCCAAGAGCCACGTACTCAACCTCAGCAGTGCTGCATGCAATGCACCCCTGCTTGCCACTATGCCAGGACACAGCTGTGCCGCCAATCAGAAAGATCCAGCCTGTGCGACTCTTACCATCCGGACTACCGGCCCAGTCAATGTCGGTGTAGCCCATTGCGACCACAGACGGCTGACGGAGGAACATGAGACCTCGCTGAGGAGTCGAGACGACATAGCGCAGTACTCGGATCGCGACCTCGTAGTGGAGGTGACACGGCTCCAGAGAAAACTAGGCCAAGAGGTTGACGGCGAACACGATGTCTGGGTGCGTCGTCGTCGCCAGGAACATTGGTGATCCGATGACTCGCAGGTACGTGGTCACGTCAACTGGCTCCCCCACAACAGCTGGGTCAGGACTCTTCAGCTTCACCTGGCCATCGGGTGACATGGGTGAGGATGCGCTCGGCATGAGTGGCAGGTCCTCCGGGTGGATAGAGTCTCCACATAGGCGGCCTGGTGGATGTGCAGGATGCCCTGGGAGCGATCATGCTCGAGCTCCATGCCCAGGAAGACTCTGGCAGATCCGAGATCCTTCATCTGGTAGGTGGCGTGGAGCAAGTCCTTGACACGCTGGATGGCGGCCGTGTCTGGTGACGCAATGAGGAGATTGTCAACGTAAACCAGAACAGCGGCGAAAGTCTGGCCTCGCGGACTGACAAATAGTGCGGGGTCAGCGGTGCTGCGCTGGAGCCCGCCACGAAGGCGCGTACTGTTGATTTCTTGGTTCCAGCACCAAGGCGACTGCTTCAGGCCATAGAGGGCCTTACGCAGTCGCTAGACTCTCCCAATGCCGTCGTCGAAGCGTGGGGCCTGCACCATGTAGAGCTCCTTACCTTCCAGTGAGCCATGGAGAAACGCGTTGCTCACATCCATCTGATGTAGCTCCCACCCATGCTGGGCGACCAGGCTGAAGAGCGCCCGGCTGGTGGAGAATAGGCCAACTGGGGCAAAGATCTGGTCGTAATTGACCCCAGGAATCTGGGCAAACCCCTTAGCCGTAATTCGGGCCTTGTACTTGTCCAAGGAGCCGTCTGGCTTCCACTTGCGCCGAAAGACCCACTTGGCACCGATGGCCTTCCGACCTGGAGGAAGGTCAACAAGGTCGTACACATGGTGCTGTCCGATAGCAGCAAGCTCATCAGCGCAGGCAGCGTCCCAATGTGCGGCCTCAGGAGAGGCTCGTGCCTCGCGCATGGTGGCTGGGTCCTCCGGGCGTGCTGTGGAACGGACTGAGAGAGCGTGTGCATCTCGAGCCCTAGGTGGGATGCGCGCAAGTGTAGCCACGACAGCGTGCCGATGCTCGTGATGAAGCATGGCGTAGCCCAGTGCGGAGCCCGGGTGAAGGTCTGCAATGATGTTCGAGGAGGTCAAGCCGAGGGCCTTGGTGCCAGGGTCCCCACTCACGACCGTGGGAGTGGAGGAGACACGTGGAGCCACGGGGGGTCCAGGCGCCACGGTGCGTGGTGCGACATTCTGCGGGCTCACCGACGGTCTGGGTCGGAGGTTGCCACCTGGGCCACGTGTGTAGCGTGGCAGGGCAGGAGACGGCACTGAGCCCGACGGGCCAATGGAGACAGACAGGGTTGCTGGTCCGGAGAGGCCCGCGGATGCAAACGGGGCAGCTGGCCAGGATGGGCCAGCAGACGCAACTGGAGCTGCCAGTCCGGAGGGACAAGCGGACGCGACAGGGGATGCCGGCCTAGAGGGACCAGTAGATGCGACTAGGGTTGCTGGTCCGGTGGGATCAGCGGACGCGTCTGGGACTGCCGGCCCGGAGGGGCTAACGGACACGACTGGCGCTACCGGCTCGGAGGGACCAGCGGACGCGACTGGGGATGCCGGCCCCGAGGGACCAGCGGATGCGACTGGGGCTGCTGGCCCGGAGGGATCAGCGGACACGTCTGGGACTGCCGGCCTGGAGGGGCCAGCGGACACAACTAGGGCTGCCGGCCCGAAGGGACTAGCGGGCGCGTCTCGGGCTGCCGGCTTGGAGAGACCAGCGGACACGACTGGGGCCGTGGGCCCGGAGGGACTAGCACACGCAACTGGGGCTGCTGGCTCGAAGGGACCAGCAGATGCGACTGGGGCTGCCGGCTCAGAGGGACTGGGGAATGTGTCACCCGGAAGTGGCAGGATGGAGGACGGACTCACTCCCCCACGCGACGGGATAGACAGAGATGGGCCAGAGCGAATGAGATTGCAAGGAAACATGTCCTCGAAGAAGAGGGCGTCCCGGGACTCGACGATGCACTGCCGGGAGGGATCCCAGAAGCGCCGGGCCTTGGACTGACGAGAGACACCGAGGAAGGTGCAGGGACATCCGCGGGGGGTGAGCTTGCCGCCCTGCTGCGGGACGGGTAGCTACACAACGGCCACACAGCCCCAGACGCGAGCCGGGCGGAGATCAGCGAGCTGACCGCACCAATGCTGGTAAGGCGTGGACTGGCGGGGAAGGGGACCGTGGGGAATCCGGTTCCAGACCCAGGTCATGTAGGCCATGGCTTCAAAGTAGAAGCCATCGGAGAGACTGGAGTCGACCCGCATGGTGCGGACGGCGTCGGCCATGGTACGGTTCCACCGTTCAGAGACACCGTTCTGGGCGAGAGTGTAGGGCGCCGATGTCTCATGGTGGATGCCGCGTGAGGCGAGAAAGGTCGTGGCCTCACCCATGTACTCACCACCGCGATCGGAGCAAAAGCGGCAAAGAGAACGGCCGCACTCGCGCTCCGCAAGGACAAGCCAGTCCTGGATGGTTCCGGTGACATCGCTCTTCTGCCAAAGGCAGAAGACCCAGCGGTAGCGAGAGTAGTCATCAGTGAGGGTGAGGACATAACGACCGTGCTCGCTGACGGACTCGGTGGGGAGAGGGCCCATGACGTCCAAATGGACAAGGTCAAGAGGGGTAGACGCACTGGAGGAGGACAAAGGGTATGTGGACCGGTGCATCTTCCCCTGAGTGCAATCAATGCACTCAGTAGGGCACGGGAGGGGGAAAGTCTCCGGGTCAAGGCCCTTGGCCGGCTAGGTGCGGAGCATGCTGTCTACGGCGGCAGAGTGGACGTGGTAAAGGCGGCGGTGCAAGAGGCGAGTGTGCGAAGGGGAAAGCGTGTTGGTGACAAACACATGGCTTGTGGCGGCCGACGGGGAGGAGAAAGAAGGGGAGGAGGAGAAACGGGGCACATGCCATAGATTGCCACGGGCGGTGGCGTGCATTACTATGAGACCAGATGGACACAGCGACACTGTGCCAACACCACGCGACTGCACAACGTCCATGCTCATGCGGTCAAGGGCAGTGACGGACAGGAGGCTGAGCTCGAGACCAGGGACGAAGATGACATCGGTCACAAAGACGTCACCAGCAGGACCACAGAAACGAACGACGCCAACACCACGGACAGGCAACACCTTTCCGGAGCCCGTCCGGACACCGGAGACATCACCTACAAGAAAGAGCATAATGAAGGCCTCACGAGAGGTCGTCATGTGATGCGTGGCCCCGGAGTCGATGATCCAGGTGTTAGCGGGGTCCTGGACCGAGGTTGCCAGATTGCTAACGGTCACATGGCGGCAAGCAAGGGACGCGGACGCGGTGGAAGGAGGTGCGAACCAATACTGCCAATCGTCAAGCCACGCAATGTCGTCATAAGAAGGGGAAAAGGAGACCGCGGGGGAGGATGAGACAGACGAGGAAACGGGACACGACCGTAGCTCAGTCTCAGTCATGCAAGGCGGGGCAGGAGAGCAGGAGGTGATGCAACTCGCACTTCCCTGGGGAGGAGGGCGAGTCAGGCCGAGCTGGAGCGCGATGAACTGCTCCAACTGACGCTCACGGGAGGACGGCCAGGGAGTGTAGACCGAGTGCGGAGTGATGGCACCGGAGCCCGGGTAAGGGAGGGACAACGTCGGTGACGGGATCGGAGGCGCCGACGGTTACGGATAGTATTGCTGTGGCACGGGTGTCTACGGGACTGGCGGAGCTGTCGGAGTGGCGGAGCTGCTGGACGAGATCGAGGTGTCAGGGCCTGCGGCAGTGACGGCAGCAGAGGCGAGACGACGCTCCCGCTGGCGACGCATGGTGGCAATGACGCACGCCTCATCCGTCGGAAGAGGGCACGTGTACCACCCGTGCTCGGGTTGGCCACAGTTGTGGCAGACTGAGCCACCACTGCTGGACCCGGCCGACGGCTGCTGCTACTGCTGTTGCGGTGGACCCTTGCCTTTCTTGTTCCGGCTATTCTTCTTCTTCCCCGAAGAAGATGAGGTAGCTGTGGCGGGGGAAGCGATGGCAACGGAGGTGACGGCAGGGGAGGCAACGGCAGGGGATGCAAGAGCCTCGTGCGATGGAGCTGGGACTCTAGACGAGCTTCCTCAATGCGGAGGAAGAGCTCGTATGCCCAGGGCATGAGGGTCCCCTGGGCCGCCATGGTGGAGAGGACATCCTGGGGGTGGTGCACGAAGACTTCCGCGTACGCACTGGTGGCGGTGCGTTTGATGGTGAGGAGCGCGGACAGAGGAGACGGGGCAGATTTGCCGAGATGACGAAGGATGCCCTCTGCCCGCTGCCAAAAGGCAGTGACCTTCTCGGTCTCCCCCATGTGCATGGAGTTGAACTCCCGGAGCAGAAGGCTAGTCTCAGCGTCGCTGGACAGGCGATGGGCCTGGGTGAGGTCGTGCCATGCTGTTGCAAGGTCTGGGATGGCGCCAGCGGTGAAGTCGCCGAGGAAAGGCTCTAGGGCCAGGCGGGAAGCTGGAGGGGCGACTGGGACGAGGGCACGGACGGTGCGACCGGCGTCATACAGCTGGTCGGCCTGGGTGGGGTCATAAGGGAGGGTGTAGTATGCCCACAGGCCCTCACCTTGCGCCCAGATCCGGAAGTTGAGCTCTCAGCTCCGGAACTGCTCGTCGGCCTGAAGCGGCGGCGGCGGCGTCTCAAAGTCCTTCTGCCTGCCGCCGGCGCCCAGAGTGGGGCCAAGGACGGAGGTCACTGTCTGCCACTGGCGCTGAGTCTGCTGCTGTGCCAGGTAGTACGTGGCAGCAGACACAATTGGGTTGGAGTGCCCTTGAGGGATGAACGATGGCTGCGCACAAGTGGCAGTCTGGGAGGCTAACGGCTGTAGCGCTGCAAGCTGTTGCGTCAAGGCGGCGAGCTGTTGCTGAAGAGCAGCGAGGGGGTCAGGGTAACTGCCAACGACACCAGTGGGCTGCTGCTGCTGCTGTTGCAGTCGTTGCAAGAAAGGTGGGGTGGGGGTCCCCCCCAACAGTGGTGGACCCCTCCCCACTAGAGCTACCAGCCATGGTTTGGTGCCCCTTGTTTTTTTTTCTCTTTGTATTGCTGATATCAAAAGTGGCTTGGGGCGGTGTGAGTTCTACCCACCCTTTGGTTGTCTTCTCCATTCCCTTTCTTCCCCCTTTTTTTAAGTGTGTTGATGACGTCAGTAGTGACGTCAGCAACAGCGGTTGTTGGGACCGCTGCTGCTGTTGCTATTGCTGCTACTGCTCCTGCTGCTGCTGTAGCCACAGTAGCAGCAGTAGCAGCTGTAGTAGCAGCTGCTACTGCTGCTACTACGGCTGCTGCTGCTGATGCATGTGCTGCTGCTTCTACTGCATTGCTGCTGCTGTTGTTGCAGCTACTGCTGGTGTTGCGGCCGCGGTTGCTGTTGCTGTTGCTGCGGCTGTAGTTGTAGCTGCAACTGCTGCTATTGCGGGCTGTTGCGCCTGTTGTGGCTGCGTCAGAGAAAAAAAAAGGGGTGGGGGATGTTTTTACTTCTCTTTTTCTTTCTTTTCCTTTTTCGTATGTGACAGCGGGCAGTTGCCCGCTTTTTGCTGCGAGCAGCGGGCTGCTGCTCGCTGGCAACAGCAAGCTGCTGCTCGCTGGCAGCAGCGTGCTGTTGCTCGCTGCTCGATCGCTGCGGGCTGCGAGCTGCAGCAGCTGCTACTGGCTGCAGCCAGTAGTTACTCGCTGCTACTGCTGTTGTGGCTCGTTGCTGCGGCTGCTCCAGCCCGCTGCTGCTGCTGCATGCTGTTGCAGCTGCTGCGTGCTGCAACTGCTGCTTGCTACTGTTGCGGGTTGCTGCTGTAGGCTGCTGTTGCGTGTTGCTGCTGCTACTGCTGCGAGTTGCTGCTGCGGGCTGCTGCTGCTGCGGGCTGCTGCGAGCTACTGCTTTTGCCTGCTGCTGCTGCTACACGCAGCTGTTGCTGGCTGCTACTGCCACTGCTCGCTACCGTCGCCTGCGGCTGCCGCTGCTGTAGGTTGCTGCCGTTGCGTGCTGGTGCCAGTCACTCCACCTGGGTGACGTTGCAGTGTGCGTCGTCGCTCGCAGGTGTCGGACGCGGCCTGCCGCTCACCTCCTCGCGTCACACGTGGGGGTCAGTGCTGCCGAAAACATTCGGCAGCATTTCCCCTGGCCCAGTGGTCGTGGGAAAAAATCTGATGCCGCCACCAGGCGGGTCAATGCTGCCGGAAAAAATCCGACAACATTTCCCCTGCACTGGCGCGTATGGGGGTCCGCCGGTGTTGTCTGGCACCTGTACGCCAGTCTTCTGCTGCTGCTGCTATGCTCTGGCTCTGATACCAAGCTAGAAAACCTAGGCAGCAGGTTGGGGCAACAGCGTTGTTGATGCAGCGTGCGGGCTTCCACGCTCGTTGCTTAAGTCAGCTGCCACCTCAGTCTGCTGCTCTAGAGTCTAAGTCTGGAAGCTCTGGGTTTGTTACTCAAAAACGCGCGCGCCAGTGTTAGCGCCAGAAAGCAGCTGAAAACTGAAAGTGACTGATTAGGAATGAAGAATGAGCAACAATGGGAGACCCCTCCAAGTTCTAGCTCCCCCCCAATAGTGTAGAACTTGTTACTCAGCTAACCAGCCAATCAGAAAATAGTCCTAGACCTATTTTCTGGCAGGCAGGGTTTTCTCGGTGAGCCCTGCCAGACGCCCGACAGCCCAAAACTCGGGCGTCGTCCGTTTTGCCTGAAAACTGGACCATACCATAATACCGACACTGCAAACGCAGTCGTGCGGTCAGAATCAGCTAGAAAAATAGCAGCAAAGAGTTATGGCTGCCCGAACCTGGGCAGTGCCTACGACAGTCAGTGACGCCAAGCAGGGCCACACAGCAGGAGACATGGACCCTAGGTATAGCATGACGATGCAGACGTAATGCCACAACCAGAAACAGAGATGGGAGCATGGAAACAGCATATGCAATGGCAGTGACCGCTGGCAGCCCGACCGCCGAGGAGGCCTGCCGATGGAGCTGAGCACATCGCCGCAGGGAGAAGGCTCCAGCGAACGGTCCGTGGGCCTTAGCGCGCGTCGGCTCCACCGAGCGACACTCCAGCAGCGAGTCTCACCGTCAGTCATCTGCACGCCGATGTACACAAGCCGGGAAGACACAACAAAGTACAATGAGAGATGCGTGAAAACCAACAACACCGCTACCAGGGGTTCGAGCCCGACCTCTCGGTATTAAAGCGAGGACAACTTCTCACCAGTGCACAGCCAACAGCTGACACAATAGCCACCTGATGATGAACACCAAGGAAAAAATGGCAGCACCTCTGCCATTAAGTTTTTTGTCCAGTTGAAGGCCTCTCACGTTTGGAATTCCCTCTTGTCTTTCACCATATGTAATCGCATTCATGTATAGGAGATTGAGTGACAATGGCTTCACCCAGCGATCTCACATTCAAAATGTAGTTACCCGGTAGTTTCCCAGTGAGACGACATGCTTTGCGGGTGTGTGAACACAAGGAAGCACAAGAGACGCCATGGATGCAATAGGCTTGCCTTAGAAAACTGTGTCACACAGAGGAAAAGGTTAGAAGGGGAAACGAGAGTCTAAGAGACCAGTGAGCACGCATCACCACACGGGGTCGAGCTTAACCTCTCGGTATCTGACCGAGGACGGTTTCTCACCCATGTACGGGCAATGACCGACAAGGTGGCCCCCTAAGGATCAGCACCCAAGTTGATGTGCAGCCCCCCTGGAACACTCAGAGCCAGACAAGCATGATGCAGGGATCGGCAGTGAAAATGTACGAACCCTAGCATCTATCGCATCAACATGAGATGGTCAAACAATGGCCATGCATATGCTAGTGGGCACTCCTGGGTAGAACATCGGCTTCATGGTGCCAGAGCCTCCAGTCATGGCACACTCGTATGATGTCTCTCCAAGTGAGGCCATTGTCATTTAATCTATACATGTGTGTGCCATAGAAATTGAGACAAGAAGGCATAGAGATGTGAGTGGCCAACGAACTTCAACACTCCCCCTTTACGCGTAAACAAACAACCCACACACATGGCATGCTCATAACGATGTGACGGACATGCATGGCAATATAAGCAGGAAAACACCATGTACCTCAACCTCGGTCATGGGGACAGATGAGGCCAACCGCATGAACAGCAGCCTTGAAAACGTTTCAGTTGAGGGCCTTGGTGAGAAAGTCAGCTCTCTCAGATCGTGTGTCCACCTAAGCAACTCGGACAATGCCAGCAACAATGCACTCGCGAACAAAGTGATGCTCCACGTTGATATGCTTGGTGGGGGAGTGATGCATGCCACTTTTTTTGGCAGTGGCCTTTGTGCTTTGATTATCACAGCGTAGGGTGATGCAACGGATGGGTACACGCAATTGCTGCAATAGACGAGAAAGCCAGACAGCCTCACATGTGCCTGCGCCAAGAGCCACATACTCAACCTTGGCAGAGCTGCGGGCAACACACCCTTGTTTTCCACTTTTGCACGAGACTGTTGTCCTGCCCACCATGAAGTTACATCGTGTTCTCCTGTGTACATCAGAGTCATGTTCCCAGTCACTCTCAGTGAAGCCGTCAACCAGGTTTGAGGATTGTGCGCAAAAGTACAACCCTATGCGAGGTGTGGACAATGCATTCTGCACTACCCGCGACGCTGCCTCAAGATGAAGCTCACGGGGACACTGAGAGAAATGAGAGAGGAAGTTCACAACAAAGGCAACATCAACACGCGTAGTGGTAGCTAGATACATCAGGGAGCAAATGACCGTAGGGTAGTTTGTCACGTCAACCATCTCCCCCAGCTTGGATGGATTCAAGGATTTCAGCAGTGATTGACTGGATGGGATCATAGGTGTAGATGTTGTGGGGACGGAAGCGAGGAGCAGCCCAAAGCGCTCCCTCAAATTGCGGACGTATGCAGCTTGGTGAACGTGTAGGGTATGACGTGTGCGATGATGCTCTATTTTCATACCCAAGAAGATATGGGCTGGACCAAGGTCCTTCATCTTGTATGCTGCCTGAAGAAGAGACTTTGCAGCTGCGACAAACGCGACGTCCGGAGATGCAATGAGGAGATAATCCATATGGACAACAATGGCAACAAGTGGCTTGGTGGGAGCAGTAAGAAATAGAGCGGGATCCACAGTGCTTCTTCGGAAGCTTCCCTTTTCCAGGGTTGTTGTGATCTCTTGGTTCCAGCAGCATGGGGACTGCTTTAGGCCATAGAGGGTCTTACGTAGGTGCCACACTTGATTTGTTCCATCAGAGAAATCAGGTGGCTGCACCATGTAGATTTCCTCGTCCACTTTACCATGCAAAAAGGCGTTGTTGACATCCATCTATTCCAGCTCCCAGTCATGCTGGGCAACCAGGCTGAGCTGTGTCCTGGCGGTGGTGTAGCGACCGACTAGGACGAATGTCTCATCGAAGCCAACCACAGGGACTTTTGAGAACCCTTTTGGTGTGAGGCGCACCTTGTACCATTCAACGGTATTGTCAGGGTTATGCTTGCGGAGATGTACCCATTTGGCTGCGACAGCTTTGCGACCCGATGGGAGATCCACGTGCTCATACACGTCGTGCTCAGATAGTTCGTCAAGTTCGGCTTTCATGTCTTGCTCTCACAAGGGGGAATCAGTTGCTGTACAAGCAGCTTGTACAGTTAGAGGTTCAAGTGGAAGGGGAGAGAGACCAATAGCAGCAAATCACGAGGCAACATACCTGACTACAGACGAGGAGAGGGCTCAGTGGAGCTCTTGTGGAATGAGGGAGTAGCCAAGCTCAGTGCTTGAATGCACCACAAAACAACCGTAGACAATGCATATGTTGCAAGACCAAGAACACGGAAGTGAGGATAAACAAAGACAACAGGGTGAGAGTGTGTTGGGAGGGGCCTGAGGCGATCGCCACACGTGTAGGGTGATACAGGAGGGATAGATGGGATATGCGTAGACGGCGGTGATTAGACCATAGGGGAGCGTGGGTGCACTCGTGGAGAAGAAGGCTCAGTGAGAGCCGGAGGCACAGAGGGTACGAGGGGCTCTGAGGGAGAGGAAGATTCAGAGCAACCAGAGGGCTCAAAGGAGGTAAGGATCATAGAGGAGAGCAAGGAATCAGAGGAGGCTGAGGGATCAGAGGGCTCAGAGGAGGCAGATGGTGCAAACTCCGAGGAGGCAAAGAGATCTGAGGGCTCAAAGGAGGCAGGGGATGCAAGCTCAGAGGAGGCAGAGGGATCCGAGGGCTCAGAGGAGGCAGAGGGTGCCGATGGATGCACGGAGGGGAGCATAGAAGCTTGAGAGGGAGGAGTGCGACCCCTACCCTGAGAGAGCAAAGAGAGGGGCGCACCAAAGCGGCGAACATCACGTTGAAATACGTGTTCAAAGGATAGCGCATCACGGGACTCAATGACGCGACAGTAGGCAGGATCCCAGAAACGCCAAGCTTTGGAGAACAAGGGGACACCAAGGAAGATGCACAAACGACCACGTGGATACAGCTTACTATCCTGTTGGTTGGCTGGAAGCCACACGGATGCAAGACACCTCCACACACGAGCAAGATGGAGGTCAGTACAACGGCCCGTCCAACCCTCAAAGGGCGTGACATGTTGAGGGAGGGACCATGAGGGACCCGATTCCAAGCCCACGTCATGTAGGACATGGCTTCAAAGGCAAAAAAGGGGGACTAACAAGAGGTGGAGAGAAGAGAGCGTACACCATCGGCAAGGGTGCGATTCCAACGCTCCGACACGCTTTTGTGCTATGGTGTGTAGGGGGCAGAGGAATCAAGACAAACACCACGAGATTCAAGAAAGCGAGAGGTGGGACCAAAAAACTCACCCCCTTTGTCACTGCAAAAGGCACACAGGAGACAAAGGCAGGCACACTCAGCCTGAGGAAGCTACGATTCAAGCACATTAGTGATGTCACTTTTGTGATGAAGAGCAGAGACCCAACGATAGCAAGAAAAGTCATCAGTCAAGCACAGTACATAGCGACCGAGGCCACCAAAGAATTCTTGGGGCAAAGGATCCATGAACATCAGCATGCATAAGATCAAGAGGGTGCGAGGTGGTGGGCTTAGGAGTGGTGAACGAGAAGCGGTGCATTCTGCCACTGGCACTGTCAAGGCAGTCAGAGGAGCATGGAGGGACAAAGGCGGCAAGATGAAGGCCGGTAGTAGGCCGGAGGAAAAGAAGATGCTGAATAGTGGTAATGTGAATGTGACACAAGCGGTGGTGCACAAGGTCCCTGTGGGCAGGAGATAAGGAGGGCACGACATGGACAAGAGCAGAGGCAGCAGAAGACGTTGAGAGCATGAGAGGGACATGAAACAGATGATCACATTGTACTCCACAAAGGAAAACGCGGCTGGACGAGCGCAGAGCAATGGAGGCAAGGCCGCGACTGGAAGAAAAGCCCATCCCCTGGTCGTCGAGGGTAGTCATAGCGAGCAGGCTAACCTCAAGGTCAGGCACGTACAGCACATCAGGGAGGTACACAGTATCACCAGGGTCCACATAGCGTTCAACACCAGCATCTTGGAGAGGGAGAACTTGGCCAGAGCCGGTGCACACTGGGCGAACACAGCCAATAGGTCCGCGTGATACAAAGGACAAACGATTGGAGGTCATGTGGTGTGTGGCCCCATATTCGATGATCCAGAGGCCAAGGGATGCACGAGTGGAGGGCAGAACGAGGCATACAGCGACATAACCACAAGAGGAATGGGAAGAAGGAACACCAAGACGATGTCAGGATGAGATCCGCGTGGACACGGTCTCGACGTTGGTCTGATAGACTCTATTGGCTCACGTCTACTGTTTTGGGTGAATCTGAGACTGAGCGTGAGCTTTCTGGTCGCCTCACGCTATGTGAGCAGGAATTAAGAGACAGTCAGTTTGCGAAGGGAGTAACGTCGTTTTGAGTTAGTTTTTGAGCATAGACATGATCACAACATTTATAGTTCTAGTCATGAGCTTTCCAACGCACTGAATTGCGCGCAATTCGGCCAAGCGTAGCCCAAGTTATGCTTGCCGAAGCGCAGGTTTCACCCACTACAGAAACGCCTAACGCCTCCATGGTGCGCACACGCCGTGGCGCCTTCCTTCACGTGCGAAGTGCCTTTCCCAAGGCGCAGATCCTCTTGCACGTGGTTGAGGGGTCTCCTGCACTGTTTTCACGCACCCTACCCACTTTTGGGTCGAGTTTGGTGATGGGGTGCGATGAGGTTCGAAACCTATCCGTGGACCTGCAGTCAGAATTTTGACTGCCCCGAGTAACAAAACGTACTACCGAGTTTCGGACGCCGAGCCATGATTTTGGCTAAGTCCCTCAGTAACAACCTGCACTACTGGATCCGGTGGATGATCCGCCGGATCAGGTGGATCATCCACCGGACGCCTCGGCAGGTCTATCGGAGCAATTTCTCCAGATGGTAGTTTTGTTACTCGGTCCGGTCGATTATCGACCGGATTTCGAGTCGCAGCCGGCTCCCAGAGCCGCTGAGCATACCCCAACTTTGGAAGGCCATATCTCCCTCGATACTTGTCCGATTCTGGTGAAACAACTGCCACCAGATTTAGCGAATCGTTAACTTTTAGGGGAAATCATTCATTTTAGGATCAAAGCAATCTTCGAGTCGCCAGATCCGCCGGAGCGGCATTTCCACTTTTTGGCGGCTCATCGGCGCCTCCCGGCGCCGCACTTGGGCATGCGGAGGGGCAATTTTTCAACAGACGAGTGGGAAACATATGGGATTACCAATCTTCAATCCATGAACAGTCATCAGGCAATGCCCCTTGGACACAATCAAACGCAACACCAGGAAGGATGGGATCAGACTCACAGACAGACACATGAGACTGGCCACTCACACTCTCACCTCCCTGAGAGCAAAGGTGGAGGAGCTCCGCCAGGCGGCGCTCAAGAGTGTGCTCCTCGTCACGACGGTCAGAGGAGCGGTCGGAGGAGCGATCGGAGGAATGGTCGGAGAAGTGACCATCATCCCAGGCCCAAGGAGGCATGGAGTAGTGAGAACACGGAAGACCATAGTAGGGGGGTCCGGATGGAGGCGGAATCCAGCCCCATGGGCTGGGGGGGGCGGTGACGGCTGGAGAGGAGCAAGGGTGGTGGTGAGTGCGGAGTCATTGCTGTTGCGGCAGATGAGGAAGTGACACCAGTGCGTGCCCAATGAGCATGTATAGAGGATGCCAGACGAACGTCGTCATGAGGAGCCGGACACTTTGGTACAGAGTGACCAGTGGCGTCTTAGCTCCAGCAAGTGACGTCAGTGGCAGTTGCGGTGCATGAGGAGGTCTTGCCGCCACGCCCCTGCCATGGCCTTTCCCCCCACGGCCACCCCCCCACCGGCCCCGCTGCCTCCGCCTTGAAAAGCAGCTTGAGTAGTATGAGTCACGACGGAAGGAGTGAATGGAGAAGAGGAGGCGACTACAGGAATGGAAGATGAGGAGGTGGTGATCGCAGCGAGGGCTGCACGATGCATGCTCTCGTTCTCTGAGGCAAGAGGCGGTGAGCTCATAGAGAGATCTGACCCGTGGTGGAGAGTTTTCAGGGACCGGAGCAGTAGCAAGATGCTCAAGCTATGCGTGGGAGACATGCACGTAGAGATCAAAGAGCTGAGGAATGAGACCAGCAACAATGGTCAGGCAGGCGCAGAGGGGACATGGAGCTACCTTGCCCATATCGCGCAGAAGGTGCAAGCTACGTGCCAAATACTCGTCCAGAGTCTCATCTGCTTGCATCTAGAGTGTGTTGAACTGCACTATAAGAGCACTCTGAGCGGCATGACAGTCACAGTTATGCGGCAGCGAATGAGAGCATAGGCACCGACAGGATGAACAGGCATGCCACGTATAGGGTTGGCATTGTACGTACGGACGTCGTCTAGGAGGCCCTCAGGTACCGCATTGATGAGAGAACAGCACGGGCCGCCTCAGCAGGCTGAGGAACAAACGGTGGCTTGAAAGGAGAGTACTACTCCCACAACAGCTCGCCCTGGGCCCATGCGCTAAAGCGCGGCTCCCACGAGATGAAGGTCAGCTTAGAGGTGAACTGAGGTGGTGGTGTTTCAAAATCCTTCTGCCTTGCAGGTAGGAGGACTCAAGTAAGAGAAGCTACGGAGAGATTGGGGGAAGAAGAGCTGGGAATACCACCACCGGGAGGCACAAATGAGTCATTAGATGCAATCTTCTCATCAGGCAGAATAGTAGCACTCGGACATCTTTAGAGAGGCCAAAGAATTTGAGCTTGAACATCTGGCTGTCCAGCTAGTTCCTGCTGATGTCCCTTGGCAATTGGGCTCTTTGGGAGTTCACAACCCAATATCTTATCGATTGGTGGAGTGCCTTGCAGAATAGATGACTTCACCATAAGACCGTTGCAGTAGTTGCAATAGTGCAATCATTGCCGACCTCATCCTCCACTTCCACCTCCACGTTCTCCTCTTCTTCCACCTCCACATCGGCCACCTCTTTGGCTATGCAGGACACCGGTCCGGGTAACAAAAGGGGAAGGGTAATTCTTCAGGTGGAGGGAAGTTTGGTGGACAGGGTAGCTGAGGCTGGGGTAAGTCCTCCCACTCCTTTGCGCCTTCATCCTCCCCCTCTAGCATCTTCATGTACTGGAATTGTGGCGCTGTTGGGTATGCTACATTGAAGTGTCCCTCTCCTCTAGATGATGCACTCCTGACCTCCGCCATGCATGCTCTCTGGGGCACGTTCCTCCAACAGCGGTAACACTTGTGCGTGGACTTCTCTAGGCACTGCCCCCGCTAGTCTTAGTCCACCTCTTCCATCTGCTGCCTTTAGCACTGCCGCTGGACCACCCCCACCATCCTACCCTTGGAGGTAACCCCCAACGTTTGGAGGGGCCTCCTTCTATGGACCCCCAACCGTCCTGTATACTCCACCTCGGTGGGTTTCTCTCGACTAATTCCACCGGCATCCACCCTCTGGGGTCGTCATAACTCATGACCTGTCAGAGGACGCTCAGCAGCTAGACTCAACACTCTCTCATGTTGTTCACTATAAAAAAGAGCACCACACGACTCAATGCCACGAAAAAGAGTAGGGTCCCAGAAGCGCCAGGCCTTGGAAAAGGGGATGATTCCAAGGAAGATACAGAGATGACGGAGGGGAGAATGAATTCCATCACGATGATTGTCAGGGAGTGAACTGGAAGCGATGGCACCCCAAACGTTAGCAAGACGGAGGTCAGCACGATGAAAAGTCCAACGTTCAAAAGGGGTGACATGATGAGGGAGAGGACCATGGGGACCATGGTTCCACACCCAGGTCATGTATGACATGGCCTCAAAGGCAAATGTTGGATTTTCCAGATCCAAACTCACAGATATCATTATGGTAATTCAACGGTAAGCCAATCTATAAAGAGCACCTCTCAGTCAACAACTTTTAACCATTGGCTGGCCAGATGAGCGGATGGATTTTCTGGTATACATCAGGGTATCCAGCCGGTCCACTGGCAGTCGGCCTGCAGGTAACTTGACGACCAGCGATCGGGTGGCAACTGATCCCCGCTTGCCAAATCCACAGCAGACAGAAAACAAAGGATTCCAAAGGTCATCTCAACCGTCCATTGCTTGAAGACACCCAACTTCACCTGCCTCACGCTTGCGATCTCGATGCAACTGAGATCGCCAGAACCAACAGAGAAGCTAGCCACCTCTACCGCACATGCATCCACACAAGCCGTAGGATAAAGCATAGAAATAATGTACTATTCCTGTCAAGTGATCCTTTGAATTTAGAAAATGCATGTCGTGTTCTCTGTACTCAGGAGTTAATGAGATTTTCTCTGGTTAATCCTGCCCGTGCAAGAAGCAAAGCTGATGTTTGAGATTTCACGCTGATCAATCATGGCCTGATCTTCAATTTCAACAGCAAAGAGGGGAAACTGATTAGAGGCTGAGAGAACGGAGCGGACCCCGTCAATGAGAGGGCTGTTCCAATGTTTGGACACAATATTTTTTCATGGCGTATACGAAACTGACGGTTCCATGCATATAGCACGAGACTCAAGGAATCAAGATGTCTGACCAATGAATTCACCACTCAGGTCACAACAAAAGACACGCAACTAAGGCAAGCAAGCAGGTTCTGCCTGAGGCAGCCATGGCTCAAGAACATCAGTGACATCACTTTTGTGCCAGAGGGAAAAAATCCAGCGTTACCAAGAGAAGTCATTTGTCAAGCATTGCACAAATCTGTCAAGGCAACCAAGGAAGTGATGGGAAAGAGGATCCATGACATCAACATGCACAAGATCAAGAGGATGAGTAGTGAAGAAATTGGCCGTATGAAAGGTGGAATGGCGCATTTTGCCACGGGCACAGGCAAGGCAAGTGGAGGTACACAAAGGAGAAAATGTAGCAGAGTCAAGCCTAGTGGTAGATTGGTTACAAAGGAGACGTGCGATGACAATGAGTGAATTTGGCCAAGGCAACAATGTAGGAGGTCAGTATACTCTAGGGATAGAGTGGGAGCAACTTGTACAAGAACATAGGTAGTGGAAGACAAGGGAATGAACAAAGGGATGTGAAACAGGCAATCAAAGTGCAAGCCACAAAGAACCACTCGGCCAGAGGAATAAACAGAGATCATGCCAACACCACAGCTGAATGAGAATTCCATGCCCTGATCATTGAGGGTGGTGACAGACAGAAGGCTGACCTCCAGATTGGGCATAAACAAAACGTCAAGGAGAAACAGATCCCCACCAGGATTGACAAAGTGAACAACGCCAACTCCTTGAATGGGCAAGAATTGACCAAATCCGCTGCGCACAAAATAGACAAACCCAACATGACCAATGGAGAAGGAGGACGTGGAGGAGGTCAGGTGATGAGTGGCACCAGAATCAATGATCCAGAAACCATGAGACACATCCAGAAGGAAGCACAAGGAAAACAACGACATTACTAAATGGTGGGACAGCCAAGGAATGTGCACCAAGATGATGAGGGAGTGTGCGGGGTTGCAAATCCTTAATCTATGGATGGTTATCAGGTGAGGTACCCTGAACACACCCGGACGACATGCCACAAAGTGCTCCATGTGAATCACATGCAAAAGACCGGGCTTGGCAAATCACACCCTCACCTCCGTGAGAACGAAGGTTGAGAAGCTCTGTGAGATGACGCTCCATGGTAACTTCTTCCTCTTGACAGTCAGAGCGAGGGTCGGAGAAGTGGCCATTGTCACGGGACCATACAGGAGCCAAGTAGTGGACGGATGGTAGTCCATAGTCAGTGGGGCCAGGGGAAGGTGGCACTCATCTCCAAGAGGAGACCTGGGGGGCCAGCTGCTGAAGGGGAGCCATGGTGGTGCTAAAGGTAGCAGCAGAGGAGGAGGAAGAAGTAGTTGGTTTCACGGTCATGGCAGCAGCTGCAGTAGTAGATGCGATGACCCTTGTGCAAGCCCAGTGGACTCACATGGCTAAGGCAAGACAGGTATCATCACAAGGTGCGGTACATTTGAGAACAGATTACCCTGAAAGTGCGCCATTCCAACAAGTGAATGCACCAGGAGCAGAGGATGAACAACGGGCTTACCACCACGGCTGTGGCCCTTTACGTTTGCCGCAGCCTTGAACACCACCCCACCCTGCCCAATGCCCTGGGAGGAATTTTGAGCTGCAATGGAAAGAGAACAGGTGGTAGACAAGGAAGAGGATGACCAAATTGAGGAGGTGGACTACATAGTAACGGTTGCAAGAGCAGCCTGGTAAAGCCACTTACTTTGCAGGTTGCTCCACCAACCAATCCACAGCCATGATGCGTTGAACTCGTAGAGCAGGCCAATGCCTTGGGCTGAGTCTGTAGGCACTGGCTCAGGAGCAAGACGCTCAAGTTCAGATTGCAGTTCGTGTAGGTCCAAGTCGGAGAGCTCAAGAATAAGGCCAGCAATAATGGAGAGACTGGCATAGAGGAGACTAGGGGTAGCTTTACCCAAGTCACACAGGAGACGCAGGCTGTGTGCTCACTTATTTGCAGTTTCATCCACAGATTTATCTGAGTGCATGTGAAAATCATTGAGTTGCATAGTGAGGGCACTTTTGACAGTGTGACCAGTAGATTCTTCCACCGACGGATGAGAGCATAAGCCTCCATTGGGTCTGTAGGACTGCGATGAGTAGGATCGGCATATCTGTACCGATGTTGTCCAAGAGCTTCTCTGGTCCAGCGTTGATGAGGGCATGGACTCCACAGGCTGCCTCTGTAGGCTATGGGGTGAAAAGGGGATCGAACGTAGGGTCGGGTGGAGAGAAGTACTCAGAGAGCATTTCCTCCTGAGCCCACGAGCTAAACCAAGTCTGACAAGATAAGAATGAAAGCTTGGCTATGAACTGAGGATGAGAATTCTCAAAACCTTTTTGTTATTGGGGAAGAAGGGTGCTAGCAATAACAACAACAGAGAGAGGTGGAGTGGAGTTTTCGGCTACGGCATCGACAGGGTGAGATGACTTTGTGAAGGACACATTGCTATTAGGAGGCATCATGGCAGCAAGTGCAAGGATTGTGCGCAATTCTTCCATCACCATGTTGGCCACATTTTCTGACTCATTGTGGGCTTTGAGTCCATGTTTTAGTTCTTCCTCCACCAGCCAACGTGTCACCTATGCCTCGCTATGTGCTGTTTGGAGAGCCACAATAGTCTCTTCAGGCCTATTCATGATGAGATCATGTAAGGGATAGTGCAAGAGAATGCACAAGAATTTGTGGAGACATTTGCGAAGAGATAAGAGAGAGGTGGAGAGGCTCACCAGACCAACGGCTTGGAAGCAACGAGAAGAGTGGAGGACCCACTGCTGTAGCTGATGATGCCTGCATAAAATTCCATGCGGAGATGGAAACCAGGAGGTAGAGGAGGCCTGTCACAGTAGCCTCTGCCATGGTTTCAGACACAGATGCGATGAGGACATCGGTGGTTGCCTACTGGGTGAGAGGGCATGCCGCTCCTGTTGGGGTGAGGACATCAGCTGTGGTAGAGACATTGATGGAGCTAAAAATACAATATGTAGCATCAACTGCACTAGCAATGTAAGTGGCAACAATTGAGGAGGCTATGGCTACATGCGTTGCTACCTTGGCAGATGTAGTTGCAACAAGAAATAGCAATGATAAAACCTATGTGTATGTTGGTGTGGCTCTACTGACTGCTGTAGTACTAGGAGCCCTACCGGCCTGTGCAGTGGCAACAAACATGGTGGGTGTACTGGGAGCTGCATCGAGGATCATATGAGTAAGTTGGACAAAGTTCCATGGGATGGAAGATCTGAAACAAGGCCGAGAGCCTCGTGAGTCACAAAGTCCTAAGCGGTGTCTGCAACAGAAGCACCAGCACCAACAACACAATCAAGGATAGGGTGTGACTTGGCAAATTGCACACCTGGTGGTGGTGATTGAGGGAATAGAGTAACCCCTTAGTAACATTCTATGTGCGAGGGCACGCTGTGTAGAATACCATGTGATAGATGGTACGTTCAAAGGTGGAGAGACGGCAAAGATATGCTTTGAAATGTACAAGTAGAGAAAAGAAACAAAACAGACAAGTGGAGTAGTCTCACCCACCGGCATGCATCAAAGCAATCAAGTCTAACCAACCAGTCAGAAAATAGATTAACCCGCATGCAAGCTCCAAAGTAATAGCATAAGGGAACCCGACAGGTGTACAGGTTCCTCGATTTTCCGAATGACAAAACGAAAGAAGCGCCAGGTGCAAGAACAGAAAATCTGCGCAACTGGATCATGTACAGGTAAGAACAGCGCCTTTGAGGAAAGGGACCCTGGGAGGTGATCACTAAGAAACACTGGAGAGCACATGAGGGCACGCTGGCTGGTGCTGATGCTCTCAAGCGTTGTCGAGTATCTCAGCATACCAGCAAGCCATGGAAAAAAGTCCAAAGGTCACCGTGACTGTCACACCAACACTCCCCCATGACCCCCAGACGCCAGTGACAACGAGCGAGCAAGGGTTATAGAACAATGGCAACGTCAGTGCACAGCAAGGGGCATGGGATAGAGCCACACGAGAACTGCAAACAAGGAGAGGAAGCAACAAGAGCGAGATAGGAACCACATAGGAGTAGAAGCTGGTGCAAAAACCGTGGTGTACTTGCCAATAGGGGCAAAGGTGGAATCAAAGTCCACACCAGGAACTTGGGAGAATCCCTTAGCTGTTAGACGGGCCTTGTACCGTTCCACTGATCCATTTGGCCTCTCATTCCTACGAAACACCCAACAGGCTGATATGGCCTTACGACCAGGCGGTAGCTTCACCTTCTCACAAAATCCATGCTTCTTCATCGCGGTGAGTTCCTCGCGCATAGCTTTCTCCCTGAGGGTTGCATCTATAGTGGAGCGTTCTTGGTACACTGTGTTTCTTTCAGACACACATGGTACCAATCACAATGAGTGTGGTGGCATCTAAGGGAGACAAAGGCCGTGTATACCTGACTGCTGTAATGGCACGGTGGAACTCATTAGTGATGAGGGAATATCCAAGTGCGGTGTTATTTTGTACCACAGCCACCTCGAAGCCAAGTGCATCCAGACCAGAGACAGGATTCGGTTGTGTGGGGTCATCAACACCATCGTGAACTGTACGGACTGACTGTATGGGCCCATTGTGGCTCGCCGAGACTGCACGACTAGCAGGCGGGACATAGTGAGGTGCAGACTGCAATGGCATCAGACGACCGCCTGGTGCACAAAAAAACAGTGACGAGATGGGAGGCTGCAAGGGTGCAACTGGGTCCACTACCGATGGAACCAAAACCAGCGATACAGGTGACGACGCAACAGGAGATGAAGCAGATTCGACAGGAGACGATGCCGGCATTGATACATGTGCAATATGACAGGATCACAAGAGTATTGCAAATCCAATGCAACTTATGGCGTGCAAAATGGTTGATTATAGGGCTAGCTAGCCTTGGGTTTGTCACAGGCCATGGAGAAATAATCCTAGCTAAGTTCACAAGTCACACCTCACAGAGCTGTTACGGGTGGAAGCTCGTTAGTCAAGCTCCACCCGTCGGTTGGCGAGCAAAGCTCGCTGGCGAGTCAACCAGGCCGTGGCAAAAGCCCTCTGAGCCCCAAAACTTAGCGAGTTGTAGCTCGCTTTGCCCGCCATCAGCTAACCTATGTCACTATAAAAGTGACCTAATGTTTCCCTACCCACATGCATGGAGCAAGGTCACAAGTAGGTGAGACAACACAAAACCTAAACTATGTCACTTTCACCTAAGAGCTACAGAAAAGTGCCGTCACGGTGCATTGCCTCCACACTCTGCACCAACATGGCCTACCCACTCACAGCCTAACCATGGGGGAATACATACAGGGAGAGGTCAACACGCCCCCTTGGACGGGAGTGCAGCAGACATGCAGCTGAGGTCTTGCTGTTGAAGGTGGAAGGAGGGGGATAAGAGGGCCTTGGTGAGAAAGTCTGCCAGCTGTGCCTGATCACTGATGGCACACACTTCCATTGTCCTAGCCTCCACTACCTCTCGCACAAAGTGATGGTCAACATTGATATGCTTTGTGCGTGGATGCATCACACCATCATTTACAGCGATGCGATGAGCTGGAGTACTATCACTACGCACAGGTAAAGCAGATGTGTGCACCCCCAATTCCTCAAGCAAACGTGCAAGCCATATTCCCTCACATGCTGCCTCACTCATCGACATGTACTCTGTTTCTGCCACACTACGCGCCACACAAGACTGTCTAGCATTACGCCAGGAAACTGCAGTTCCCCACACACAAAAAACATATCCACCCCGACTGCGAGCTGCACGATCACGAGCATAGTCACTATCGCAGTACCCATCAAGGACGGGGCCTGCGACAGGGACAAACACCAAACCAAGGACAGAGGTTTTGAGCACATAACGCAACAGCTTTAGCAATACCTTTCGGTGTGTGGTGCGTGGTTGCTGGATGAACTGAGCCAGGACATTGACTGCGCATGCAGTGTTGAGACGTGTGGTGGATGTGAGGTATGAAAGTCTGCCAGTAATCTTGCAATCAAGTGTAGGATCTGTGTCAGGGCCGTACTCCATGGTGCATGCATCCAACATGTGTGAGTAGATATCGGGGCTCATGGGCACGTGCTACTGTGGGAGATGTTGGACCAGGTGTTGGAAGCGGCCAGTGAGATGGGCGATGAAGCGACCTTGATGGACGGTCAAGGTGTGTGCTATGCGGTCACGTGCCATGGTCATGCCTAAGAAGTTTTGTGCCTCACCTAGGTCCGTCATTTTGTAGTGGGCTATGAGCAGTGCTTTGGCCAGTTCAATGAGCATGAGTGCAGGAGACAAGATCAGCAGATCATCCACACAGACCAGCAAAGCCACTGGCAGAACATTTTCCTAGCAGAGGAATAACGAAGGATCACAGATACTCTGCGTGAATCTACCGCTCTCCAGAGTGTGACGGATCTCTTTGCTCCAACACCGAGGTGCTTGCTTGAGGGCATACAGGGCTTTGAGCAAGAGCCACACCTGGTCTATTCCATCCTCAAATCCCTCAGGATTTTTTACGAACAGTTCGCCTTCCCCAGGTCCGTTAAAAAAGGCATTTTTGACATCCAGCTGATGGATTTCCCAGTCCTCGCGTGCTGCCACTGCCAGCAGAGTGCGTCTGGTGGCGTACTTGCCCACAGGCGCATACATGTCTGTGAAGTACTGGCGTGGAATTTGGTGAAATCCTTTTTCCACAAGACGTGCCGTGTACTTCTCAATCAGACCCTTGAGATTTCTTTTGAGATTGAACACCCATCTGACATCAATGGCCTTGTGACCAGATGGTATGGGCACTAGCTTGTACACGTCATGTTCTAATAGTGCATTTAGTTCAGCTACCATCGCCTTTTCCCATTCAGCAGCATCTCGATGCCCCATTGTGTCAGTGAGCATCTATGGTTCAGTTGCATTGTTGTTTGTGGCTCCTGTGCTGACAGTGTGGTAAAACTGTTTGTAACATACTCTGGGCAGTGCATACAGGGCCCGTCGCACTGGTACGGGTGATGGTGTGTTTGTGCTTTCTGTCTCAGCAGGAGGAGTCAATGGCCTGAGACCTGGAAGTGGCTAGGTGCCACCAGACTCCGTGCTGGCCAGGTCCGTGGACGGCAGCAAGTCTGTTGGAACTGGAGTGGCCACCTCATTGTCCTGCATGGATTGAGCCACCCGACTTGTATCGTGTGTCGGAGAAGGCATAAAAGCAGGCACACTCACATAGTCTGGTTGG
This sequence comes from Penium margaritaceum, assembly GCA_023375785.1. Lineage (NCBI taxonomy): Eukaryota > Viridiplantae > Streptophyta > Zygnematophyceae > Desmidiales > Peniaceae > Penium > Penium margaritaceum. The sequence goes on from SZWC01004234.1 coordinate 103,282, forward strand.
TGCTCTTGCAAGGGCAGTGAAGGAGCATGCCGTAGTGTACGAAACATCCTGTAGGGCATGTGCTCCATAAAAGAGGCATCTCGACTTTTGAAAAAACAGTGGTTTATGGGGTCCCAAAACCACCAAGCCTTAGAGGCATGAGAGACCTCGACAAAAATGCACCATAGACCACATGGACTCAGTTTGTGATCTCGTTGCTGTGGTGAAAACGAGACACAAGCCATTGTGCCCCATACCCGGGCAGGCCTCAGGTCAGCTTTCTCTTTGAACCACGGCTCCCAAGGTGTGATTGACTTGGGCAGTGGACCTTGTGGAATGCAGTTCCATATCCAAGTAATGTATTTCAAAGCCTCTTCCCAAAACCCAAAGGATAGGCCAGATTCAGTCAGCAGTGTGTGCAGTGCATCACCCAGGGTTCTGTGCCAGCGTTCCGCTACTCCATTTTGTTGTGGAGTGTAGGGAGCTATGGACTGATGTTCGATTCCTCTAGTTTTCAGTTATACTGTCAGTGCACCAAGAAACTCTCTTCCTCTGTCAGTTTGTGGTTTCAGCGGTGAACAATCTGTTTGTCTCTCCACCAGTGGGATCCACTGAGCAATTGCAAGATGGGCATCTGCCTTGGTTTTCAGCAAAAATGCCAAGGGAAAGTGACTGTGATCATCAGTGAGGTTCAAAACATGCAGTGACGCATACTGGGCTGATGTCACTACCATTGGCCCTGTTAGATCTGCATGTACTAGTGCCAAGGGCCTCGTGGTCACACTGCTTGATCTAGGAAATGTCTGTCTGTGTGCCTTTCCTTTGTGATACTCAACTCACGTATTTTCTTTGAGGCCGTGTGGACAGTCACCAAGAAGCAGACCGTGTGCTGGAGTGTGTTTCAGTAGATCAGCAATTGTCTCGGTGTTGAGTTATGCAAGGCGGCGATGAATGAGATCTGTGTGTGCAGTGTCAGTCCCCATAACAATGTGCACTTGGGGTCGGTTCACTTGTGAGTGGACAAAGGGGAACAGTGTCAGTTCGTCCAGCATGTCAGTGTGCGACAGCCCATTGGCCAACAAAGCACCAGCGGCATCAAAGAGCATGCAACGTTGTTTCTTTGTTAGTGTGGACACATTGGCCTGCTGGTCTAATTGCCCCCCGGACAACAGGTTGACTTTCAGTCGCGGAACGTATAGCACCCCAATCAGCCATAACAACCCGCCCGGTGCCTGGAGAGCAACCGTTCCCACCCTTTCAACTAATAGAACTTCTCTAAACCCGATCTGAATACCCTCAACATCAGGCGTGGCATGCAATGTGATAAATAGTTGGCGGTACGGAGCCCTGTGATGCGATGCAGCAGTGTCAAACAACCATTCATGCATGGGTGATGTATGCCATGTGGTGATATGTGTGTGCCCCAACTTCTGACCTGGTGGCTGTGGGGTGACTGACGGCTGAGGTGAATGCAGCTGTGTGGGCGCACTTCACCCCGGTCCTGGTGGCATTGCTAGCGGCTGCTGTGGCTCGGTCATCTCCATGTAAACGCTCTGCGCCCATGCTGGAACAGGGGCAGGCGCACTCACATATGGGGGCACAAAGAAGGGTCCCTTGTACAGTGGTGGAGATGGTGCTGGCACTGATGGGTATATGAAAGGTTGTAGCTGTGACAGACGAAGTGTTGCCCCCCACAAGGTCCGGCCGTAGACGGAGCCGTCCATGATGGAGGATGAAGGTGCTGACTGGGATGTACATACAACGTCGGTGGCTGGACCGCCTCTATGCGTGTCTGCTATGTGGGTGGTGTCATGATGCGCTGGAGAGACGGGCAGGCCTGCCCGTAATGACCTCGATGTCCACAATGGTTGCAGGTCCGGTTTCCTGCTCCCGGGCCACGACCACGTCCCCGGCCGCCTTATCCGCCTCGGCTCCCACCGCCTTCATGGCCTCCCTCACCAGTGTGCAGATGTGAATGATGGGGGGTGCCTCCTCCCTGATGCACGAACACACTTGCTGCTACACCCTCATCTTCGCGTGCCTCGTCTCTCAGGATGTATTTGTAGTTTTGTAGCTCCTCGAACTCCTCGGCTAAGTCTTTGCTCTCAATGTCGGCAAATTTCAGCTTCTGAAATATTCCACGACAAAATTCCTTGTATGGTTCTCCAAGGTGTAAGAGAACCGGATCCAGCCACTCTTGAACGGTACAAGATGCGCCAAGACCGAGGATGTGCTGACAAAGGTCCATGGCCGTGTCCCAATACTCAGCAACCAGTGCTCCTGGCTTAGGATAAAGGTTGCGCAGTTTCTCGCGCAGAGCAATGACTAGGGCCATTCCCTGCTCCTCATTTCCCGTGGTCAGGTGCTGCCATGCATCATGGGGTTGGGGCTCTCCGCTCCGCGGATTGGCGGGATCCTCCCCATTTCCTCCAAAGCAAAAGTGACGAATCAAGTACTGCTGATCTTCTAGTAGCACACTGACTAAGGCGTTGAATGCTCACGAGAGCACCCGCGCATAAGTGGCGTTGGGCAGTGAGGTAGTACTCCTCAAGCACGTACTCCGTCTCCCGGGAAAAGGAAGACGTCCTTCCATGCCAGGAAGTCACGTGCACCAAGCAGCGATGGTGTCAGGTCTTTATGGGACAATATCTTGCTCATGTCGTCCCATGTCATCCCCGTGGAGGCGGTGCCGGCGTTGGCATTGGCACCAACAGTAGCTCTGGCGTTGGCACCAGCTCCTCCCGGCACATATGGCTCTCTGCTCATAGCGTCGTGCAAGCCAGAGGGAAGCTAGGAAGGCGGTCTAGGCTGTGTTACCCTCAATATGCTGCCAAAGAAACTTTTGGCAGCAATTCGCCGGGCCCACTTTGGGCCCAGTTTTCTTCCGCGAGCCCAAAGCTCGATGAGAACCACCTTTTCTTGGTCTCAGGACACGTGCAAGGCCGAGTTGGACTTGTACAGTGAGTTTCTGGGCCGGGAGACCCTGCTATCACCCGTGATGAGTGGGGACAGCGTGTGGACACGCTCTCCCTTGTCGTTTTCCTCCTCCACAGTTTCTTCCCCCTCTTCTGCCGCCTCCACCTTCTGTGTGCAGCCTAGGGGAGCTTGTTTGGCATGCCTAGATCCTAGCGCGACCTACTTTTGTGGCAGGCGCACGGATCTTCTTTTTCACGCACCTCGGCTACCCACGTTTTTTCTCGGCGCCGACCTGATCTGCCACAGAATGACGTTTAACGTGGCTCTCATACCATCAGAAGACTATTGAAAATCCAATGCAACTTCCTGTGCGTGGTGGGGCATTTGAGCAGGGTGAATGGGATCACGCGTGCGGAGTTGGAGGATTGCGTACCGTCACGGTGCATCGCCTCCACTCTCTGCACCAGCATGCCCTGCACAATCACGGCCAAACCACGGAGGAATGTATACAGGGAGAGATCAACAGAGGACGTGGATGATGATGCAGACGCGACAACAGAGGATTCAGGTGACAACGCAAACTTGAAAGGAGAGGACGTAGGTGATGATGCAGACGAGACAGGCAAAACGCAAGCAATGGCACATATACCACAGGAGAGGACACAGGTGATGATGTAGACGTGACAGGAGTTGATGTAGGTGATGACGTAGATGCAAAAAGGAGATGATGCAGGTGGCGGTGTCCACGCAAGGTATGGAGCACAGCCACGACAGAAGGGCACTCCATAGATACCAACTCCCCTTGGATGAGAGAAGGGTGCAAGTGATTGGACAGACTGAGCAATGTCGCGAGAAAATGTGCTCTGAAAGAAGAGAGCATTGAGATACTCGATGTCTTCACTACACTCAGAATCCCAAAAGCACCAGGCTGAGAGGAGACGCCAAGGAAAGGACAGAGACGACCTTGTGGAGAGATCTTGCCATCACATTCGTCCTCACGGAGCCAAATACATGCGATACTGCCCCAGAAACGAGAAAGGAGAAGGTCGGCACGAGGACCATACCAACGTTTGACATGACGAGGCAGAGGACCGTGGGAAACATGGTTTTAAACCCACGTCATTGTGTATGGAACAGAGATCTCCAGATGCACCCCTTGAGACTGGAGGAAGTGGGTAGTAGGTCCCATGAACTTCCCACCATCATTGAAGCAAAATGGTAACAGCTTATGGTAGAAAGCACGCTCAGCTTGGAAAAGCCAATACTTGATCATGGGCCTGACATCGCTTTTCTGGGTCAGGGCAAAGATCCAGCAAAAACGTGAGAAGTCATCTGTGAGACACAAGACGTACCAACCAACGCCTCCCAGAAATTCATCAGGGTGAAATCCCATGACAACCGCATGAAAAAGGGCAAGGGGTTGCAGCATGCGGGAGTCAGACAAAGGAAAGGACGGGTGATGAAGCTTGCCTTGTGTGCAATCAAGGCAGTCAGCAGTGTAAGACGCAGGGAATATGCCCGGGTCAAGACCAATGGCATGCTGATGATTTAGGAGGCTATGGATGATGGAAGTATTCATGTGACACACGCGGCAATGGAGCAAACATGTGTGTGCAGGAGAAAGCAAGGGAACAATATGCACATACGCTGCAGCAGTGGTGGTGGACGACAGTGCAAACAAGGACACATGATTCAATTTGACACAACGCAGATCACGAAGAACAGGATGGCCAGACGACTGCATTGACATAGTGCTGAGGCCAGGAGACAAAACAAAGTCCATGCCCAGATCATCCAAGGCAGTGATAGGTAGGAAGCTGACCTCAAGCACAAGGACAAAGAGAAAATCAGGCAAGAAGACGTCACCCGACGGACCAAAAAAACAAACAATGCCAATGCCCTGAACTAGCAACATTTGGTCAGAGCCAGTGCGAACAAAGCCTACGTCACCAACAGGTCCCAACGTGACAAATGCGGCACGAGACGCCATCATATGATGAGTGGTTCCTGAATTGATGATCCAGAAGCCACTTGACATACGAGACAGATCGGACACGTGACACTGTGCGACACTACAAACAAGTGTAGGAGAGTGCTCCACACGACCAGAAGTTACAGCAAGAAGATGCGGCATGCTGAAACCACTGCCAATGCTCCATCCACTCCACATGCAACCCAGCCCCACCACTCAACATGCCTCAAAAGGCTTAATCCGACAAACAACGGTGACCCCTGGACTTGACAACTAAACTGAAACTAGAGGGAAGGGCCAGAGGCTGGAGTGGCCGGACCATGCTGTACCTCATGAACTGATTGAGTCGGTGGAGGAGAGAAAGATGGAGCTTCTAGCTAGTGCCACAATGGAGGGTTGTAGGATGGGGAAGGCGGACCATAAATGGTAGGATAGTATGCGGGTGGAAGCCATTGCCACTCAGGTGGGGTATTGCCACTGCCGACGACGTCGGCACGTCCGCCGAACCGGGTGTTGGAACTGGCAAAGACATGACCATGGTGGTCTCCCACCACACGGGGTCAGACTCCATGTGAGGATCTCAACCAAGGAGGCTGGGGGTGAAAAAGGAGATGCACCGACTCCCAAGGCAATGGGACAAATCCCCAAATGCCCAGGTCTCCACCATGTTCATGTGAGGATGAGAGAAAAGAAATATAGAAGGGACAGAAAAACAAAATTGAAAGAACGGACAAACATAGGCAACCAACGAAGTCGGCAGTGTGGGCCAGGCCCGGGTTCACCCGAGGTTTGAGAGGTGTGACAAGACTCACTGCCTCTCCCCCACATGTTTCTTTTTGGTGGGGAGTGTCCGCTCGACCTTGGCTAGTGAAAAAAATAGTTGAAGGAATGAAGAGTGGCGAGCCCGTCAAAAGGCGGGCTCGCAAAGCTGTAAGGTAGCTTCCCGCCAGCTGACAAGCTTGGTCGACGGCAGCGGGTGCTGTTGCTGTAGCCATTGTTGTTGTTGTTGTTGTTGTTTCTGCTGCTACTACACTACTACGACTGCTCTTGTAGCTGCTACTAGAGCCGCTGCTCCAAATACGGCTGTTGTTGCTGTTGCTGCTGTTGTAGATGCCGCTGTTGGTGCGGCTAATGTGGCTGCAGCTATTGTTGCAGTTTTGTTGCAAATGCGGCCGCTGCTACTACTGCTGTAGCTGTTGCGGTTGCAGCGATTGCTGTTATAGCTGCCAATATAGTTGCTGCTACTGCTACTGTTACTCCTATTGATGCTGCTACTGCTGCTGCTATAATTGTTCCTACTAGTGCGGCCAATTTTGTAACTGCTCTGGCTGCTGCACGAAAGTGCAATACAGCCAGGGGTTTGGTAGCACCGTTGCCACTGTTGCTGCTACAACTACTACTATTGCTGATGTTATCATTGGTGCTGCCAAATGTGGTTGTACCCGTTGCGATGAAGTAAGCCGGGTGCAGCTGCTGCCATGACAACGGCTTTTGATGCTACGGAGGTGGTCTAAGCTGCCACCATGGTCACTGTACGTCACCTCCAAGAAGGTAGCCACGACGAGGAAAACAGCCAAAAACATTTTGGTAGCATTCCGCCTCTGGCTTTGCCGGAGGACTACGTGATGTGAGCCCACCGCTTAGGGCGTCCACATTGCCAAGACCTGTACGCCCCACCCAGCCCAGCCCAGCCCAACCCAGCCCAGATGCCTCTGGTACCGCTGCTTCATACTGTGTGGTGGGAGAAAAGTTCGTGTCTCTTTACTGATCTGATACCATGAGGGAATAGAGTAACCCCCTCACTAACGTTCTGTGTGAGAGGACACACTGTATGGAACACAACTTGAAAGATGGTAGTCTGAAAGGTGGAGTGATGGCAAACATATGCTTTCAGATGTAGAAGTAGAGTGAATAACAGAACAGACAAGTGTATGTATCTAGTCTCACCCACCGGCACATAACTAAGCGGGCAAGTCTAACCAACTGGTTAAAAAAAGAGTAACCCGAGTGCAAGCTCCAAAACATCAGCAAAGGGGAATCCGACAGGCGTACAGGCTCCTTGGTTGTCTATATGACAAACCAAAACAAGCGCGAGGTGCAGAAAGAGAAACTCTACGCAATCATGAATGACTAAGAACAGCACCACTAAGGAAATGAACCCTGGGAGGTGATCACAAAAAAAATGCTAGAGAGCACGTGAGGATATGCCCGCTGGTGCTCATGTAGTCAAGCAACCGTCGAGTGTCCCAGCATAGCAGCAAGCCATGGCGACAAGTCCAAAGGTCACCGTGAGTGACACACACAATATGGGGTAGAGGGAAGATAGTTGATAGTATAGACCTGACGGTTGATCTCACACTCCTCCTTCCAACGGGTCATGCCATATTGCCACTAGGTGGTGGAGAGCATGCGAGTCCAACAAGGGATGCCAGGATCTTCTTCTGATTGTCCTCCCTTGCCGCCTCTCATGCAACAGTGCGAAATGAGTCTAACTCATAGTCGGGGGGCCCGTCAAGAGGTGGCGAATCTAGTTTTGCTGACGTTGAGATCATGAGGTGGTGCAAATACAAAAGAAGAGATGGCGGTGGAGCCACCACCGATCGTAGAAGGTGCGGCCAGGGACAACAGCTTGAGACAAAATGGAGTGGGAGTAGATGACATTGCAGAGGAGGGTGCTTGCGAGTATAAGATTAGAACCAATGCTTGTGGGTGCAATCGCCACGAGCTGGGGAAGTGAAGGACGTTTCCCTAGAGCAATAGAGCGTGCATGGTTTTGTAGGGCAAGGACAACCGAAGCAGTGTGCTTGGTACTAGGAGCAGCCCTCCCTTTGTGAAGAAGTGCTGCTGCTAGTACAGGGTTGCCGGTGTTGGGAATGCAAATGCGGATAAGATAACCACATTCGTAGTCAAGACAATACTGTAGACTCTGGTACCGGCTGCAAAGAAGCAACTGGTGTCACAAGAGGTGAGGGAGAGGTGGTAGCGCATGTTGGAAAATGTCGATTGCTGGGGCCTTAAAAAACGTCAATGTGGGGAAGACACCCGCTACTACAACCAAGAGATAGGTGCAGCATATGTGAACAAGAAGCTATTAATGGCCGCTGGGATGAAAGATGGTTTGCGGCACCAAAGCCGTTGATTGTAAGAGAGTCATGAGCAGAGATGGTGCATTATAGAGAATCCTGCGGTTGACCTAGAAAGCGAGTGGGTCCATGAAGGGTCTGTGGATCGTGTGCGGTAAGGGTTTTTCCATCAATGCTCTGATATCAGTCACTAGTCTTGGACGTGCTAGCTGTGTGTGCAAAAATCACGAGAGACTGGAGAGACCCCCATGGGGCACACATGCCATGGATGTGAAGTTTGTGCTTTGAAAGGACCAAGACAGTTTGGAGAGGGGAGAAAACATGTAAGAAACGGTAAGTGTACACCTCGCTGGTGTATCACACACGGCGAGGCCAGACCGCTACCTTGGGGTCGATCTCGACCTCTCGGTTTTAAACCGAGGCTTGCTTCTCACCAGTGCACGGCCAACGACAGACACGGTGGCCCCCTAATGATCAGCACCCGGAAAGTGTATAAGCTCCCACAAGGAGGCAAGCTGCTCCAGTGAGAACTACAACTGTGGAAACAAGCACGAGGATGTAGAGCCTGACCCTAGATTCTGGTGAGATGGAGAGAGCCTGGGTCGTAGATTCATGGATTGAGGTCACAGCATTGGACGGTGGCGGCGGCTGCAGTTGCTGATGCCACCAAGCCAGCTGCAGCAGCAACCTGAGTAGCGACGTTGAATACTGCTCCTACAAGAGGTCCCTGATCAACTACGGCAGAAGTGTTTGCCTCAAAAACTCTGCCAGCTTGTCTGCTAGCAGGTGTACAAGTTGCTCGGATCGTGGCAGGAAATGTGGAAGAGAAAGCAGTACTGGATACCAATGTTGACTCTAGAATAGAGAGAATGTCAGATTGACGAGATGAAGATGACTCTGACCCAGCAGTAGGAGGAGTGGAGGGAGAGCAATGAGTATATGACCTGCGTACTACAGCTGCATTTGGCTGTGCTTCTCCACCAAGGGGATTGTGTGAAATTTGCAAACGTGTTGTATGGGCGATGGGTGGGCTTCCATGAGGTTGAACTTTGCATTGATCTTGTGGGGCCACCGTAGCCGGCATGTTTTCTGGGGTAGGAGTGTTGTCTGATACAAACAAGCAGTGTGCCTCAGACTCCCGCTCGCACCACTCTACAGTGTCAAAATCCTCACTGGGATAGTACCCTGGATCCTGCATGCGGACGCGGGACCACTCCTTTCTCTCTCGGCTTTTATCTCATACCATGACACTTCATCTTTAATGCACCAACGCTCACAGGCAAGGGTAGGTGACATCGGGGCTGGTTCGATATATGGCAAGGAAGCCAATGTGGTGACGGTACAGTTGTCCCTCGCGGCAAATTGACAAGCTGTGTGTGCAGGCGGCGCCACAACTGGATGCCAGATTGTTGTAGTGACCGGGGCTGCTGCTGCTGGCAAGAAAAAAATTGCTGCGGCTGCAGCAATTTGACACGGCTGCCACTGCCGATGTTGAGGATGACACTGGGTGCTGAAGGTTGTAGCAGCTGCAGCGGCTGCTACTACTGCTCCTATAGCTGGCAAGAATACCGTTAGTGTTGTGGCTATTGTGGTCATACGCGGTTGCCGCACCTAGCGTCGAGAGTATAGCAGTCATTACTACAACTCACAAGCTCCAGTTGCTGATGGAACTATTGCTCCTATCATGGCTACTGGCGAGAATGTCGTATAGCTGCAGCCGTTGTAATGACGTGCAGTTGTTGCTGCTGCTTCTGTTGACTTGGCGGAGATGCTACTTAATGGCAGGCTATAGACGTTGCCTCAGCCGCTGCTACTGCTACTGCTACTGGTGAGAATTCCGGGAATGCTGCATCTTCTGGAGGTATGGTTAATCATGTCCTTTTTGTACACTCTATAACATGTGTGTGGCACAAGCGTGCATGTGTAGTTTCCCAGAAGGTTAGGTAGATCCAACCATACTTGTGTCCACACATACATGTGTGTACACGTCGAAAGAACTTTTCATGTGATTTTTTATGGAGCAAGAATCGAATAACTCAATGAAAATAATGTCCAGCCCTTTTAGTCTATTCTAGGTCCTTTAAGAGATAATTTGACTACACAATGTTTGCAAACATTCCCATCTGGATACTTTGCGAATGTATTGTGTTACTATGGCAATGAGGGAGTCATTGATATCATCTGTTGAGTGGAAGGAATCTCTCGATACCCGTTGAGAGATCCCCCCTCCCCCAAACACTGAAAGCGTATTAGGGATGTGTACATGGGAGTGTACGTGGTGCACTTGCTGAAACATAGACAAGTGTATTCGTAAATGTAACTTCTAAAAACCATCTCGTAGCACATTTTTCTGTACATCCCTCTCATACACTACCCAATCAGGCCAGTGTATTCACTGGCCTGATACAATTCTACTTTTTGGAGGAGGGGAGGGGGAGGATCTCTCGACATCCGTCAAACCCATCCCCCACCACCCCCCCCCCCCCCCCCCCCCCCCCCCCC
>SZWC01004234.1:113875-130219 GCA_023375785.1 Penium margaritaceum
CCCCCCCCCCCCCCCCCCCCTCCCCCTCTCCAACACCAAAAGTGTATTGGGAGAGTGAATGTGGGAGTGTATGTGGTACACGCGCTGAAAAATACGCAAGTGTATTTGCATATGTTACTTCTACAAAAAATCTCTTAGCGCAATACACTTGTGTCATTTTCTAGACACCCCTCTCATACACTCTGCAATACACGGGCCTGATTCACTTCTACCTTTGGGGAGGAATGGGGGAGGGTCGTTCAATATTTGTCGAACCCATCCCCAACCCCCCCTCCCAAACATTGAGAGTGTATTTGGGAGAGTGTAGCTGGGAGTGTATGTGGTGCACGTGCTGACAAATACACAAGTGTCTTTGTACATGTTACTTCTACAAAACATCTCTTAGCATAATACACTTGTGTATTTTTCTATACACCCCTCTCATACACTGCCCAATACTCTGGCCTGATACACTTTTACCTTTCTTTTCGGGGGGCGGGGGGAAGGGTCTCTTGATATCCATCGAACCCATTCTCCGCTCCCCCTCCCCCTCCCCCAACATCAAAAGTGTGAAGGGGAAGTGTATGTGGGAGTGTATGTGGTACACGTGGTGAAAAATACATAAGTGTATTTGCAAATGTTATTTCTACAAAACATCTCTTTGCATGTTACACTTGTGTTTTTTTTTCTATGTACCCCTCATGTACACTGCCCAATACACGGGGCTGATACAATTTGACCTTTTGGAGAGGGGGGATGTTCGCTTGATATCCGTCGAACCCATCCCCCACTCCCCCTCCGAAACACCGAAAGTGTATTAGGGGAGTGTATCTGGCAGTGTATGTGGTGCACATGATGACAAATACACAAGTGTGTTTGCAAATACAATGTATACAAAACATCTCTTAGCGTAAAACACTTGTGTTTTTTTCTATGCACCCCTCTCATGCACTACCCAATACACTGACCTGATACACTTTTTCTTTTTGGGGGAGGGGGAGAGGGTCCCTCCATATCCATCGAATCCATCCTCCACCACCCCCGCCCCCTTAACACCGAAAGTGTATTGGGGGAGTGTATGTGGGAGTGTATGTGGTACACGTGCTGAAAAATACACACGTGTATTTGCAGATGTTATTCCTACGAAAAATCTCTTAGTGCAATACACTTGTGGTTTTTTCTTTACACCCCTCTCATATACTGCCCAACAAATGGACCTGATACACTTTTACCTTGGAGGGGGGGGGGGGATGATCGCTCGATAGTCGTCAAACCCATCCCACACCTTCACCCTCCCAAACACCAAAAGTGTATTGGGGGAGTGTATGTGGGAGTGTACGCGGTGTACATGCTGAAAAATACGTAAGTATAATCACAAATGTTGTTTCTACGGTGCATCTCTTAGCGTAATACACTTGTGTATTTTTCTATACACCCTATCATACACGACCGGATACACTAGCCTGATACACTTTTACCTTGTTTGGGGGGGGTGGAGAGGATCTTTTGATATCCATCGAACCCATTCCCCACCCTCCCCACCCAATACCAAATTTGTAAAGGGGGAGTGTATGTGGAAGTGTATGTGGTACACGTCCTGAAAAACACACAAGTGTAATTGCAATTTTTTTTCTACGAAACATCTCTTAGCATATTTCAATTGTGTTTTATTTCTATACACCCCTGTCATACACTGCCCAATACACTGGCCTGATACACTTTTGCCTTTTCAAGGGGAAGGGTCACTCAACATCCGTCGAACCCATCCTCCACCTCCCCTCCAAAACACAAAAAGGGAAGGGGGAGTGTATCTCGCAGTGTATGTGGTGCACATGCTGAAAGGTAGACAAGTGTATGCACAAATTTTATGTCTATGAAACATCTATTAGCGCAATACACTTGTGTATTTCTCTGTACATCCCTCTCATCACTGCCCAATACACTGGCCTAATACACTTTTACCTTTGGGAGGGGGAGGGTCTCTCGATTTCCGTCGAACCCATCCCCCCCCCCCCCCCCCCCCCCCCCCTCCCCGAACACCAAAAGTGTAAAGGGGGAGTGTATGTAGGAGTGTGTTGGTTTTTGTCTCACATCTCTCACTTGTACTCTGTTGTGTCCTCCCGGCTTGTGTACATCGACGTGCAGATGACTGACGGCAAGACGCGATGCTGGTGGAGTGTCGTCCGGTGGAGCCGACGCACGCTAAGGTCTGCACACAGTTTTTTGGAGCCTCCTCCCTCCTTCTTGCTCAGCTCCACCGGCAGATCTCCTCGGCAGTCATGCCGTTGGCAGGCACTGTTGCTGCATATGCTGCCTGCACACGTCCATCGCCGTGTTTGACTGCACTGTTGCGTTCGCAGTGCTATGTCATGCCTAGGGTCCAAGTTTCATGATTTTCTGGCACTATCGGCACCAAGGACTAGCGTAGATGTTGCCTCTGTTTAGGCAGCCATAACTCCTCACTGCTATTTTTCTAGCTGATTCTGACCACACGATTGCGTTTGCAGCGTGCGTATCATGGTATCGTCCAGTTTTCAGGCAAAACGGACGACGTCCGTTTGGGCTGTTGGCCGTATGGCAGGGCTCACCAAGAAAACCTGCCTGCCTGAAAACAGAGCTATTTTCTGATTGGCTGGTGAACTGAGCAACAAGTTCTACAGAGCTGGGGGATGCTAGTTCTTGGAAGGGTCTCCCATCGTGTCTCATTCTTGTTTCTTAATCAGTCACTTCCAGTTTCCAACTGCTTTCTGGAGCTAACACTGGCGCACACATCTCTGAGTAACAAACCTAGAGTGCTCAGACTTAGACTCTAGAGCGGCAGACTGAGGAGGCAGCATGTTGGAGTGATACTCCTCACCATGGCAGAAGTGACTCCAAAAAGGAACACCAAAAAGACAAGCCTTTGTGGCTTAGCGCTTAATGGTGTCCACCTCTAGAGGCAGGGGCCCGGGTTCAAGTCCCACAAGATCAATTTCTGCTCTGCCTCAAGTGAGGTGAAAAATAGATGCCAGGAAGCTAGCTCAAACTCTAGAAGGCCAGGTGAGGGTCCAGGAAGGTGGCACACCCTCTAGAAGGGGTGCCTTGTCCTACAAGGCATCTAGAGGTGTCTTGGTCTTCTGGATATCTTCCCTCCTACTAGAAGCAAGCTGAGGAATCTAGGAAGGGGAAGAAGCTTCTAGGGGAAGGAAGGGATGCCTTCCTAGGTGGGAAAAGGACAGCCTACCAAGGGTCACTCTAGAAGCCATAGAATCTGCTAGGAAGCTCCAAATCTGGCATGCTTTGGTGTTCTGGAAAGCTTAGATCAGTGGCTATAAAATTTCACTGCTTGTGAGCCTTGATCAAGTGTTCATTCCAGGTCAATTCAGGCCAAAACTATCGCCTCACTCTCTGACCAGTTTTCTGCCATCCTTGGAACCAGTTGCCTCCACAGTTTTGGTCTTTCCAAAAACAGTTGGTGGTGTGAACCAGCTACTTCTAGGGACCCTCCAGGGTACACACTCACCCTCAGGCCAACAGAGCAGACTAAGCAACGAGCGTGGAAGCCCGCACGCTGCATCAACAACGCAACTACCCCAACCTGCGCTTTAGAATAGTTTCCAGGTAAGGGTATGTGGTGCAAGTGCTGAAGATTACACAAGTGTATTTGCAAATGGTATTCCTACGAAACATCACTTAGTGTAATACACTTGTGTTTTTTTTCTATACTCCCCTCTCATACACTGCCCAATACATGGGCCTAATACAGTTCTAGGGGGGGGGGAGGGTCACTCCACATCTGTCGAAAATCCCCGCCCCCCTCCTAAACACCGAAAGTTTATTACGGGAGTGCCTATGGCAGTGCATGTGGTGCACGTACTACAAAGTACACAAGTGTATTTGTAAATGTTGTTTCTATGAAACATCTCTTAGAATAGCACACTTGTGTATATTTCCTTACACCCCTCTCATACATTATCCAATACACTGGCCTAATACACTTTTGCCTTTTGGGGGGAGGGGGGGAGGGTCGCTCAATGTCCATCAAACCCACCCCATCCTCCCCCAACACCAAATGTGTATTGGGGGAGTGTATGTGGTGCAAGGGTTGAAAAACACACAAGTGTATTCCCAAATGCTATTTCTACAAAACATCCCGTGGCGTAATACACGTGTGTTTTTCTGTACACCCCTCTCATACACTGCACAGTACACTGGCCTAGTACACTTTTGCCTTTTGTGTGGGGGAGGGGAGGGTCTCTCAATATCCATCAAACCCACCCCCCTCCTCCCCCAAACACTAAAAGTGTATTAGGGGTGAAGCATGGAGATTGAGATTAAACAGATCTCAAAATCTAAGGAATCTCAAAATCTTGAAATCTCCTTTTAATCTCGACATTCGAGATGAGATCAAGATTTTCTCGAACTACTTCGAGACAAGATCGAGATTTTGGGTACCAGAGAAATTTTGAGATGAGATTAATCTCGTCTCGTCTCGTCTCGTCTCGAACTCCTTAAAGTAAAGGTCTTTCATGGCGGAGGACTATGTCAGGTGTCAACCTATGGATAGGTGCATCCTATCTCGAACCTTCGAGAAAATCAGAAAGGAGTGCATGTTCATCCGAGAATCTTGTGCATTTGCTGGGTGTTTTCCAGGTAAGCTACTCGATCATCCGAAGTTGGCTGGAATCGTCGCGCCGTGCAGCGACACGATGATTCCAGCATCAAATCGTCGCTTGGTGGACAGACATGGCCTCACATTGTCGTGCCCTTCCAACGTGAGGCTCCCGTCAACCTGATTCACTGCGACAGATGGAATCGTTGTGGCGCCATGTACCGTTCACTTGGCAGAGCTTCGTCTTTTCTCCAAGAACTTCACGGCATCATGGCAAGTCCGGACCCTAAGTCCGGACTGGCTATGCTTGGAGCTGCTCCGAAGACCAATGGAGTCTCCAGTGACGCCTCTCCCAGCCGCGGCAAGGCAGTGCCTTTACCCAAGTCGTCTGGGAGTCCCTTGACTGTTGTGCCTCCACTCCTGACAAGTCCAGGAGCCTCTATAACCTTCGGCGCTCCTCCAAAAGTTCCACGAACCGCAGTAAAAGTTGCACATGTCAAACTTCAGAACGTGTGAAAGGATAGTGGCAAGATCAGTGGCTGCACTGCAACCCGTGACAGGCAGAGCCGCATGTTGAGGAGCAAGCCCTTAGCTCACGTAGCATGCTCTTGCTCGCTTCGTTGACGCCTGGAACCTTGAAAGACATCTGTCCTTCCTTCAAGGAAGGAGTGGCCGGGCCAGGCCCACGTGACTTGCACGACTCAAAAGGTTGCACAGGCATGTGGTGCTTGCTCCCGTAAAGAGCAACCTGGTTGATCCTGCCAGTAGTCATATGCTTGTCTCAAAGATTAAGCCATGCATGTCTAAGTACAAACACTTTTGTACTGCGAAAATGCGAATGGCTTATCAAATTAGGTATGCTTTATTTGATGGTACCTACTACTTGGATAACCGTAGTAATTCTAGAGCTAATACGTGTACCAACTCCCGACTCTTGGAAGGGACGTATTTATTACATAAAAGGCCAATCCGAGCTTGCTCCACATTTTGGTGATTCATAATAACTCCATGAATCACATGGCCTTGCGCTAGCGTTGTTTCATTCAAATTTCTGCCCCATCATCTTTCAATGGTAGGATGGAGGCCTACCATGATGGTAACGGGTGACGGGGAATTAGGGTTCAATTCCGGAGATGGAGCCTGAGAAACAGCTACAACATCCAAGGAAGGTAGCAGGCGCGCAAATTACCCAATCCTGATATAGGGAGGTAGTGACAACAATTAACAATACTGGGCTTTACGAGTCTGGTAATTGGAATGAGTACAATCTAAATCCCTTAACGAGGATCCATTGGAGGGCAAGTCTGGTACCAGCAGCCACGGTAATTCCAGATCCAATTGCGTATACTCAAGTCGTTGCAGTTAAAAAGCTCGTAGTTGGATCTTGGGTTGGACGATTCGGTCTGCCGATAGGTTGATACTGTCTCCTCCATCCTTCTTGCCGGGGACGTGCTCTGGCCTTAATTGGCTGGGGAGTGGAGTCGGTGATGTTGCTTTGAAATTTTTTGAGTTTTCAAAGCAGGCCTGAACTCTGAATACATTAGCATGGAATAATTTGATAGGACTCTGGTCCTATTATCTTGGTCTTTGGGACCGGAGTAATGATTAATAGGGACAGTTGGGGGCATTCGTATTTCATTGTCAGAGGTGAAATTCTTGGATTCATGAAAGATGACCTAATACGAAAGCATTTGCCAAGGATGTTTTCATTAATCAAGAACAAAACTTGGGGGCTCAAAGACGATCAGATACCGTCCTAGTCTCAACCATAAACGATGCTGACTAGAGATTGGCGGATGTTACGTTGATGACTCCGCCAGCACCTGATGAGAAATCAAAGTTTTTGGGTTCCGGGGGGAGTGTAGTTGCAAGGCTGAAACTTAAAGGAATTGATGGAAGGGCACCACCAGGTTTGCAGCCTGTGTCTTAATTTGACTCAACACGGGGGAACTTACCAGGTCCAGAAATAGTAAGGATTGACATATTGAGAGATCTTTCTTGATTCTATGGATCCTGGTGCATGGCCGTTCTTAGTTGGTGGAGTGATTTGTCTGGTTCATTCCGTTAACGAACAAGTCCTAAGCCTGCTAAACAGATACGCAAACATTCGTGATCGTGGCCAACTTCTTAGAAGGACTATCAGCGTTTAGCCAGGTCTGTGATGCCCTTAAATGTTCTGTGCCACACGTGCGCTACACTGATGAATTCAACGAGGTCACTCCTGGATCAAAAGGTTTAGGAAACCTGTGAAATCTCATCGTGATGGAGATTGATTATTGCAATTATGCATCTTCAATGAGGAATACCTAGTAAGCGGGAGTCATCAGCGCGCATTGATTACGTCCCTGCCCTTTGTGCACACCGCCCGTCGCTCCAACCAATTGAATGATTCGGTGACGTTTTCGGATTGCGGCAATGCTGACGGTTCGCCGTCGGCGGCGTTGTGAGAAGTTTGTTAACCATTATCTTTTAGATGAAGGAGAAGTCATAACAAGGGTTTCTATGATCCTCCATTGGGTCGTAACACGGAAGCTTGAGCGGCCCTGAATGCATCGAGCAATGGGGGTGTGTTGTCACCAACACGGGACGAGCAAAACGGAGAAAGCACTAGTGCATGGCACGCCCATGTGCAATGTCGTCAAACTGCGGGAAAATCCTCCTCCTCACACAGGGGAATACCGGGGCTACCAAGCATGGCGGTCGTGATGGCGAAGACCATCGCAGGCCGAGCGTGGCTGGGCAAGTGTGCCTGGGTGCGGTAAGAACGCCCCAACACGGTCTCAAGGGGACGACCCGCAGCTAAGCCCCGCATCGCGGAGTGCTGTTCACAAACTAGATGGCGACAGGTAGGCCCACGCAATCGCGTGATGCCGGCTCAAGATATAGTTGGGCCGCTCCGGGGGTGAAACCGGACAGACCAGCATTCGAGTTCTTACACATGGATTTCACCGTTCTGTAGGTGAACTTGTAGAGGGATCATTGACACACATCTCCGTGATGGCTCTGTCATCATGCCAGCCCGTGAACTTACGATGTGCAACCTGAGGGACCATGTCGGAAGGCATGCGTTGGCGGTTGTCTTTCCTGTCTGCTCTCTCCCGACTGCACCATGGTGGATTGGGGGGCGTCCCGCTGCTTTGGGTGTCAACCTGAGCAACGGGGAAGGATGCTGACCGTCGAAGCTTGGCGTGACATTGCACCCCAGTGGAATTTCTATCAGGCACGCCTGTTCCCCTCCCCTTGGAACGCAGGCGCTCTACACCCTGGCGGCCGGAGGGCTACCTCACAACCCAACCCGGAACCCTCGGGGGGTTGGGGCAGGGACAACCCTGTCGCACCTGTCTTGTCCTTCCCCGGCAGGAACGGGCCACGCAACCCATGACCTTTCCTCGTGCCCCGTGCGTGACGGCTCCAACAACCCTGATTATGAACCATGGTCCTCGTGGCCCGACAATGAAAAAAAAGTTAATAACTCTCAACAATGGATACCTTGGCTCTCACAACGATGAAGAACGTAGTGAAATGCGATACGTAGTATGAATTACAGATTTCTGTGAATCATCATATCTTTGAACGCACATTGCGCCCAAGGCTCCGCTGAGGGCATGTCTGCTTGAGCGCTGCTGGAACACCCCCATCGCCCCCCTCTTCCCCCCTTTTGAGGGGCGTGACTCACGGGCGGAAGATGGCCACCTCCCATACCATGCGGCCCCCGGATCTCCGAGGGGATCTGTCATGGCCGTGGAAGCTGGCTGGAAGGCAGCACGAGGCCCGGACGGATGCGCCCGGCATGGACAACGCGAAGCTAGTCGATGCGCCCTGGCCGCGGCACCCAATACGGATCCTCGAGATACATCACAAGTTCTGGTGGGCGGAGGCGCTTGCATCCGCCATCCCCAGATTCCCCCTTTGGCCTCAAGTCAGGCAGGAGCATCCGCTGATTTTAAGCATATTACGAAGCGGAGGAAAAGAAACTAACCAGGATTCCCCTAGTAGCGGCGAGCGAAGTGGGAAGAGCCAAACTTGAAAGTCTGGGACCTCGTGTCTTTGAATTGTACTCTATGAAAGAATTCTCAGCGGTGGACTGGGCCCAAGTTCTCTGGAACGAGACGTCAAAGAGAGTGAGAGCCCCGTCGACCCCGGACCCTGCCGCACCATGAAGTGCTGTCCACGAGTCGGGTTGCTTGGGAATGCAGGCCTACTTGGGTGGTAAATTCCATCTAAGGATAAATATAGGCGAGAGACTGAAAGCAAACAAGTACCACGAGGGAAAGATGAAAAGAACTTTGGAAATAGAGTTAAAAAGTGCTTGAAATTGTTGAGGGATAAGCGTACGTCGGCAATGGATGCGCCCCGGCCACAAGCGGAACGGGCGACTGGTCCGCAGTCGGTGCGGGGCGCTGGCCAGCACGAGCTCTTGCCACGGGACAAAGCTTTTGCATGCCGTGGTAGGAGCCGAGGACAAAGCGCGCGCCCTTCTGGATGGGCCTCAGCACCTGCGCGCTCATGGCGCTGGCGCGATGCTTCCATACGACCCATCTTGAAACACAGACCAAACAGTCTAACATGTGCGCAAGTCGGCAGGCGGCAAACCCGTGGGCACAAGTAACCTGAGCGGCGGGATCCTCTCCTTGAAGGGGTGCACCGTCAGCCAGCCATGATCTTCTGTGAAAGGTTTGAGTTGGAGCTTGCCTGTTGGGACCCAAAAGATGGTGAACTATGCCTGAGCAGGGTGAAGCCAAAGGAAACTCTGGTGGAGGCTCATAGCGATACTGACGTGAAAATCGTTCGTCAGACTTGGGTATAGGGGAAAAAGACTAATCAAACCATCTAGTAGCTGGTTTCCTCCGAAGTTTCCCTCAGGATAGCTGGAGCTCGGATCCGTTTTGTCAGGTTAAGTGAATGATTAGCGGCCTCGGGGGAGAAGCTCCCTCGACCGATTCTCAAAATTCAAATGGGCAAGACGCCAGGGTTTCTCAAGTGAACCCCAGCACTGAATGGGAGCTCCATGTGGGCCATTTTTTTTTAAGCAGAACTGGGAACACGGGATGAATCGAAAGCCGGACGACGGCGCCCAACTGCGCCCTAACGTAGATCTCACAAAGGGTGATAATTGATTAAGACAGCAGGACGGTGGTCATGGAAGTCAATATTCGCTAAGGAGTGTGTAACAACTCACCTGCCGAATCAATTAGCCCTGAAAATGGATGGCGCTGAAGCTCGCGGCCTATGCCCGGCCATCGGGATGAATGTGAGGCCCCGATGAGTAGGAGGATGCGAGGGTCACCGCTAAGCTTGGGCCATCACCCTGGGTGAAGCGGCCCTGGTGCAGATCTTGGTGGTAGTAGCAAATATTCAAATGAGAACTTTGAAGAATGAAGTGGAGAAAGGCTCCATGTGAACAACAAGTGGACATGGGTTAGTCCATCCTAAGGGATGGGGCAACTCTGTGTCAAGGGCAAAATTTGCGCCGTCCATCAAAACGGAATCGGGTCAATATTCCAGAACCTGGACGAGGCGGCTGGCGGCAACGTTAGCGAGTCCAGAGACGTCGACGGGGGCCCCGGGAAGATTTCTCTTTTCTTTTTAACGGCCATTCCACCCTGAAAACGGATTGCCCGGAGATAGGGTCTACCGGCCAGCAAAGCATCACACGTCTCGCAGTGTCCGGTGCACCCCTAAGGGCCCTTGAAAATCCGGAGGAGCGGATGCCATTTGCGCCCGGTCGTACTCATAAATGCATCAGCTCTCCAAGGTGAACAGCCTCTGGTCGATGGAAGAATGTAGGTAAGGGAAGTTGGAAAAATAGATCCATAACTCCGGGAAAAACATTGGCTCTGAGGGTTGCACCTAGGGGTCCCCGCCTCGATGCCGCAGGCAGTCGGTGGTCTGCCTGAGCTGCTCACCCGGCGAGGGCAGACCGCCGCATGCCAACCGGCTAACGGGCGCGGAACGCTTCCCCCTTAGGGGAGGCTTTCCATAGGCAGTAAACAACCGGCTCAGAACTGGGACAGACAAGGTGAATCCAACTGTTTTATTAAAACAAAGCATTGCGATGGCCCCAACGGATGTTGAAGCAATGTGACTTTTGCCCAGTGCTTTGAATGTCAAAGTGAAGAAAATTAGACCAAGCGCAGATAAATGGCAGGAATAACTATGACTCACTTTTGGTAGCCAAATGCCTCGTCATCTAATCAGTGACGTGCATGAATGGATTAACAAGATTCCCACTGCCCCTATCTTCTATCCAGCAAAACCACAGCCAAGGGAACGGGCATGGAAGAATCAGCGGGGAAAGAAGACCCTGTTCAGCTTGACTCTAGTTTGACATTGTGAAATGACTCAGGAGGTGTAGTCATAAGTTGGAGGGCAACCACAAGTCAAATACCACTACTCTTCAAGTTATTTAACTTATTCCGTGTGGTGGAGACAGGGCTCTGTCCCTGCTTCTAGCGTTAAGGCTCTGGCCGATCCAGGTAGATGACATTGTCAGGTGGGGAGTTTGGCTGGGGTGGCACATTTGTTAAAAGATAACGCAGGTGTCCTAAGATGATCTCAACGAGAACAGAAATCTTGTGTGGAACAAAAGGGTAAAAGCTCATTTGATTTTGATTGTCAGTACAAACAAAAAATGTGAAAGCATGGCCTATTGATCCTTCACTCTTTCAGAATTTGAAGCTAGAGGTGTCAAAAAAGATACCACAGGGATAACTGGCTTGTGGCAACCAAGTGTTCATAGCGACGTTGCTATTTGATCCTTTGATTTTGGCTCTTCCTATCATTGTGAAGCAAAATTCACCAATTGCTGGATTGTTCACCCACCAATATGGAACGTGAGCTGCATTTAGACCGTCATGAGACAGGTTGCTTTTATCCTAATGATGATCTGGTGCCACAACAGTAATTCAACTTAGTACGAGAGGAGCCGTTGCTTCACATAATTTGTAACTGCGCTTGCCTGAAATTCCAGTGGTACGAAGCTACCATGTGTAGGATTATGAGAGAACGTCTCTAAGTTATGATCCATGCTGGAAGCGGCACTCTTTACCGCCCCGGGTGTTCCCCGACTCAAAGTACGGGTGCCTGTGTGCCTCCAAGAGCATACGTCATGATTCATCTGGACCAATTCAAAATCTTCGTGGAGATAACTCATTCACAGACGACTTAAACTGCCACTTCTGTAAGTGGCAGAGTAGCCTTGCTGCTACGATCCACTGAGGTTCAGCCTCTGTTCTACCGATTTGTTCTTCTGGGGACTTCCCTCCCCTCCCCTCCCCTCCCCTCCCCTCCCCCCCAAACAAGATGTTTGCTTTCGAGAACACATGTGGGTTTGAATTCCGCTCTCGTTTCAACCCATTCCACTACATGAACAACACACAAACCCGGCCATGCACCGCCCTCCCACTTAAACACACTCTACTGCCTGCACAAAATGCACACCCACGCCCACACCCACACATCATCCACCCTTTCCATGCACACCCGCTTGTACCAATCCAAGCGCCCCCACACCTCTTTCCCACCCCACGGGTCGTACCAACCCAGCCACCCGTACGCCTCTTTCCCACCCCACAAGTCGTACCAACCCAGGCAGCCCTGCGCCTCTTTCCCACCCCATGGATCGTACCAACCCAAGTGTCCGCACCCCTCTTTTCCATCCCCGTGACTCATGCCAACCCGCACGCGATCCCATGCACGCATCACACGCCTCTCTCTTGCCCCTTCCTACATAGCCTCATCCATGTTGCCTCTCATTAATTCCACCACTTTGTGCGCCACTAACACGAGCACCCCATCGTACACGACCGTCTCTCATCCGTCGCACTCGCACGTTGCTACTGCCACCCCACCCCACCCCTCCTGGACACCGCCCGTGCTTTCCAGTGCCTAAACCATTGTCATGTCCACCTCCATCCTCTGGCCCACACCCCCTTCCCTCCGCCCCGTGTGGAAACAAAACGCATCATAGTGCCCAACACCACCCATTCCGCTTGTCCACGTTGCATCCCCGTGCCATCTCAAGCACGTGTTACATTCTCAATCCATCCCTTCAAAGCATGGTACAATCATACCTGGGCTACTACTCCAGATCCCATGCAAACCCCGCGGATAAGTGTCCATGGGCCAGAATAGTACTCGGATGGGTGACCTCCCGTGAAGTCTGGCTGTCGTACCTATCTTTATCTCAGGAAGGCCGACCCGAATCATCTCCGTGACTAGGGAACAAAAAATAGAACGCGAATGCCGCAGTTATGTCCTAGTTGCACCCTAGTTGCACCCTAGTTGCACCATAGTTCCATCCTAGTTGCGCCCTAGTTGCACCCTAGTTCCGCCCTAATTGTGCCCTAGTCGCGCTTTAGTTGTACAGTAGTTGCATCCTAGTTGCGCCCTACTTACGCCTAAGCTAGACACTAGCTACGCCCTAGTTGCGCCCTAGTTGGGCCCTAATTGCGCACTATTTACGTCCTAGTTGCACCCTACTTGCGCCATAGTTGCATCCTAGTTGCGCCCTAGTTGCGCCCCACTTGCACCCTACTTCCATCCTACTTGCGCCCTAGTTACGTCCTAGTTGAGCCCTAGTTGTGCCCTACTTCCAACCCTACTTAGACCCTAATTGCGCCCTGGTTGCGCCTAGTTGCGCCCTACTTGTGCCCTAGTTATAGCCTAGATGCGCCCTCCTTGCACCCTACTTGTGCACTAGTTATGCCCTAGTTGTGTCCTTGTTGTGCCCTAGTTGCGTCCTACTTGAGCCCTACATGCACCCTCTTACACGCTAGTTACGCTCTAGTTGCGTCCTAGTTACACCCTAGTTGTGTCCTTATTGCACCCTACTTGCGCCCAAGTTGCACCCTAGTTGCGCCCTACTTGTAGCCTACTTGTACCCTATTTGTGCCCTACTTGCACCCTAGTTGCACCCTAGCTACGTCCTAGTTGCGTTCTAGTTGCACCTTACTTGCTCCCTACTTAGGCCCTACTTGCCCCCTACTTTCGCGCTAGTTGCACCGTAGTTGTACCCTAGTTGAGCGCTAGTTGTGTCCTAGTTGTGTCTTACTTGTGTCCTGCTTACGTCCTACTTGCACCCTAGTTGCGCCTTAGTTGCGCCCTAGTTGTGTCCTAATTACATCCTACTTGCACCCTAGTTGCGCCTTACTTGCACCCTAGTTGTCACCTTGTTACACCCTACTTGCGCCCCACTTGCCCCCTGGTTGCACCCTTGTTGCATCCTACTTGCATCCTGCTTGCACCCTACTTGCGCCCTAGTTATGCCCTAGTTGTGCCCCGGTTGCGCCCTAGTTGCACCCTAGTTACCACCAAGTTGTGCCCTACTTACACCCTGCTGGTCTCCTAGTTGCGCCCTAGTTGCACCCAACTTGCGTCCTACTTGCGTCCTACTTGCACCCTAGTTACATCCTACTTACCACGTAGTTGCACCCTAGTTGTACCCTAGTTGCACCCTACTTGTGCCCTACTTGCACCCTACTTACACCCTACTTGCACCCTAGTTACGCCCTAGTTGCATCCTTGTTACGCCCTACTTGCACCCTACTCGCGCCCTACTTGCTCCCTACTTGCGCCCTAGTTGCACCCTACTTGAGTGCTACTTGCATTCTAGCTGCACATTAGTTCCACCCTAGTTGCCCCCTATTTGTGCCCTACTTGCACCCTACTTACACCCTAGTTGCACCCTACTTGCATCCTACTTGCATCCTACTTGCACCCTACTTGCACCATAGTTGCGCCCTAGTTGTGCCCTAGTTGCGCCCTAGTTGATTTTTACTTGCGTCCTACATGCACACTACTTGCGCCCTAGTTACGCCCTTGTTGCACCCTAATTTCGTCCTATGTCTGCCTTACTTTTACCCTACTTGCATCCTACTTGTGCCTTAGTTGTGTCCTACTTGCACCCTTGTTGCACCCTCCTTGCACCCTAGTCGCTCCCTACTTACACCCTACTTGCACCCTACTTGCACCCTACTTGCCTCCTACTTGCATCCTAGTTGCGCCTTAGTTACGCCCTAGTTGCGCCCTAGTTGTACCCTATTTGCACCCTAGTTGTACCCTGTGTATACCCTAATTGCGCCCTACTTACGCCCTAGTTGCACCCTAGACGTGTCCTAGTTCCGACCTACTTGCACCCTAGTTGTGCCCTAGTAACGCCCTAGTTGCACCCTAGTTGCGCCCTACTTGCCCCATACTTGTACCCTTGTTGCGTCCTACTTGCGCCCTCCTTGTACCCTACTTGCGCCCTACTTGTACCCTACTTTCACCCTACTTGTGTCTTAGTCTTACCCTAGTTGCACCCTATATGTGCCCTACTTGCGCCCTATTTGCGCCCTACTTGTGCTGTAGTTGTAAACTAATTGTGTCCTAGTTGCACCCTAGTTGCGCCCTTGTTGCACCCAACTTGCACTATACTTGAACCACACTTGTGCCCTAGTTGTGCCCTAGTTGCACCATTGTTGCACCTTACTTGTGCCCTCCTTACGCCCTACTTGCACCCTACTTGCGCCCTACTTGAGCCCTAGTTGCGTCCTAGTTGTACCTTAGTTGCGCCCGACTTGCACCCTAAGTGCACCCTACTTGTGCCCTATTTGTACCCTAGTTATGCCCTAGTTGCACCCTATTTCTTCCCTAGTTAAGCCCTACTTGTGCCCTACTTATGCCCTACTTGCGTCCTACTGGTGCCCTAGTTGCGCCCTACTTGCGCCCTACTTGCACCCTACTTGTGCCCTAGTTGCACCCTAGTTGTGCTCTCGTTACGTCCTACTTGCGCCCTGCTTGCCTCCTACTTGAACCCTACTTGCGCCCTAATTGTACCCTAGTTGTGCCCTCATTGCACCCTAGTTTTGCCCTAGTTGCACCCTACTTGCGCCTACTTGTGTCCTACTTGCACCCTTGTTGTGTCCTAGTTGCACCTTACTTGCGTCATACTTACGTCCTACTTGCGCCTACTTGCACCCTAGTTCTGTCATATTTACGCCCTAGTTGCATCCTACTTGCACCCTACTTGTGCCTTACTTGCACCCGAGTTGCACCCTTGTTGCACCCTTGTTGCGCCCTAATTATGCCCTAGTTGCGCCCTACTTGCACCCTCCTTGCGCCATAATTGCTCCATAGTTGTGCCCTAGTTGCGCACCAGTTGCGCCCTAGCTGTGCCCTACTTGCGGTCTAATTGCGCCCTACTTGCGCACTAGTTTTGCGTAGGATATGCCCTGGTTGCATGCTACTTGTGCCTTACTTTTGTCCTGCTTCTGCCGTAGTTGCACCCTAGTTGCATCCTAGTAGCACCCACCTTGTCCCCTAATTGTACCCTAGTTGCGCCCTACTTACGCCTAGGGTGGGAATATTGACGATATCGATGTTTCGATATCGGTATTTTTTACATCGACATTGATATCGATTTTTTTACTCGATGTTTTTCTTAACCCAAGGGTCAATACCGATATTGATGTTGACATCGATGTATCGATATCAATATCGATGTATCGAATGGCCGATATCAATATCAATATCGACCATGATATCTGGAGCATCATACTAATTCATTAAATTTGTAACTTTTTTGAAACTTGTACTTTTTTCAGGCATGACTGCCACATGTCAGAGGAGCCTGATGTTGGTGTTTTTGCACAGTTTAAAGACATGGAGCAGGGAACAAGGCAAAGGGTTGGTGTTTAGGGGTAGGGAGGAAGAGAGTAGAAAAACTAGGGAGCAAGTGAGTGAGAGAAAGAGAGAAATTGAGAGAGAGAGAGAGAGAGAGGGAGGGAGGGAGG
>SZWC01004234.1:139378-178555 GCA_023375785.1 Penium margaritaceum
GCGGCTCACGTTGTGGGGTCCGTTATTCTAGAGTCATGTGGCCTGAGGCTCCGGTCTAGAAAACAGCGCCGACACAATGGCAACTGCCGACCGTCCAAGGGAATTTCACCCAAGGATCACGATCACCCCCAAGGAATTAACTATGCCTCTGGTGAGACCTAGTTCCCCAAGTGCTTACGCTCAAGGTCTTAGGGGCTCCCGCCCTCTAAGCCTTCTTCTTCCTTGGTTTCAGAGCCCAACAAATTAAGTCAGCACTCTCACACGAGCAAGATTACAACCACCTTGGCAGTTCATATCAAGCTCAGTCTCAAGCGCAGAGCTCAAACAAGAGACATCAAGTGAAGGAGTAGTTGAGACAATGGCAAGTGCAAGGCATAAATAGCTGAGGAGTGTCTTTGGCAGCCGAAGCACGCGCAACTCGGCTAACCTGAAGCGCGCGCGCCTCGGCCCATGTCACTCCTTTTATTAAGGAGGTCATCCCCTCAATCAGGGAAGACATCCCCTGATCCAAGGCACATCTTGCATCTTCCAATCCGACCATTGGATCAGCCCAAAACTTGGACAGCTGACAGTTTGACACCTGCTCTTTCCATCGGTACGGTCAGATTGACAATCTGAATAGCCATCATCAGAAAAACCCAGGGGACTTATCCTTGAACAAGGACACTGCATGCCTGGTCTGTTGGACCGGACCCAGGGGACTTGCTCCACATGAGCAGTGCATGCCTGGTCCGTCCACTACTTGCCAATTCTGGAGACTAGTGGCCAAGGAGCATTTAAATAACAACAATCTCTCCCTTGCACCTCTGGCCACTTGTCCTGTCTTCAGTCTTCATCACTTACGCTCTTCATGCCGATACCCTGTCTTCCTGCGAGGTGGAGTTCTCGGTCAAGGGGTTTTGTCAGCATGTCTACCCGGTTGAGCTTGGACACAACATGTTCCAGCTCCAGCACTCCCTTAGCGACCAGGTCGCAACTGAAGTGGTACCGAACTTCGATGTGTTTTTTCCTCCGCGTCAAGGTGCCGTTTTTGGACATGTCGATGGCAGAATTGTTGTCCACCTTGACCACCGTTGCGGCCAATTGAGGTGCTCGTATCTCTTGGAGCAGGCTACGCAGCCACATTGTCTCCTTGCACTCTTCCGCTAGAGCGATGTACTCTGCTTCGGCAATGGAGAGGGAGACGCAGTCCTGCTTACGACTTGTCCATGACACGGCTCCTCCGTTCAGCACGTACACGTAGCCCGACGTGAACGTGCGGTTGTCGACATTCCCGGCCCAATCCGCATCGGTGTACACCATGAGCCGCAAGGATTCTGACTGTGGCACCCCACCGTACTGGATGCCCAAGTGTCGCGTGCCCTTTAGGTAGCGAAAGATCCGCTTCACTGCTTGCCAGTGTTGTGGCCCAGGGTTGGCCACATACCTGCTCACCTGCCCCACTGCGTGGCAGATGTCGGGGCGAGTCGTGACCATTGCGTACATTAGACTACCCACGGCAGACTCATATGGCACGCCTGCCATGTCGATCTGCTCTGCTTTGTTGGTAGGAGCAGCACCTGAGGTGAGGATGCAATCTGCTGCCATTGTGGTGCTGACGGATTTGCAGTCCTCCATGTTGTACCGCTTGAGGATGTGGTCAATGTATTTGGTCTGGCTAAGCCTGATGGTGCCGGCTGAGCAATCCCGCGTGACACTGATGCCTAGGTAGTACTCAAGAGGTCCCATCTGGTCTTTCATCTGGAACCTGCTGCTCAGCTGCATCTTGATGTTCTTCGGCAGCTTTGTCGATGATGCGCAGATGATGAGGTCATCAACGTAAAGAGCCACCAAGATGAGGCCATCCTCGTCCTCTCGTATGTACACACTGAGGTTGTTCTCACAGTGACCGTACCCGGACCCCTCCATGAAGGCGTCCATCTCCTTGTACCAGCACCTCGAGGCCTGTTTCGGCCCATATAATGACTTGACAAGCTTGCAAAATTTTCCGGGTAGTGCATCCACCCCCTAAGGCACCTCCATCAGGACTTCTTTGTCAAGCTTTCTGTAGAGAAATGCAGTCTTGACATCCATCTGGTGAACCTCTAAGTTCTTGGCTGCTGCTGTTGCGAGGAGAGACTGGATCGTTGCAAAGGTGACGACGGGCGCGTACGTCTCATCGTACTCGCTCCCTGGCCGCTACGCAAGACCCTTGGCCACCAGCCGCGCCTTGTGGCGGTCGATGGTCCCATCCTGCTTCAGCTTCTTGACCATGACCCACTTGCACCCTACAACGTGGGCGCCAGCGGGCCGGTCCACCAGCTTCCATGTCATGTTCTCCTTGTGCGAGGCCAACTCGCTTTCGATGGCAACCTTCCACTTGGCCCCATCCGGTAGAGCAAGTGCTTCTGCCACTGTGGACGGCTCTCCCTGAGCCACGAAGGCATAACTCAGACCAGTCCACTCACCAGCTGTAGCATCGTACTGTCGTGGTGGGATAGATGAGCGCAAGCTGCGTCTTACTACCTGATGTTGCAACGGCTACTGTTGCTGCTCCTACTGCTGCTGCTCTTGCTGCTCTGGCTCTCTTGCCACAGACTCTCCCTCAGTGGAAGAGTCCTCATCATCAGAGGAGGAGAAATCTGAATCAACATCAGATTCCTCTGTTGTGGCTCTCCCTGAAGCTACCACTCCTCTTGCCTCTGTTGCCTTGTTGCTGCTCCACCCCTGTGGTACCTCATCGCCTTTCTCCAGTAAAACCAGCCATTTACCCAGTTTGGGCACTGGCTCATCCTTGAACTGCTGCTCTGCTCCTACGACAGCCTCGTTGAATTCCATGTCTTTACTACGAATCACTTTGTTGCCTTGTAGGTCCCAGAGCCTGTAAGAGCGTTGGGCACTGTCGTACCCCAACAGTAGACATTTCTTGGCCTGCGGATCTAGCTTACTGGCACCCTCCCTCGTCAGCTTCTTGGCATTGGCCTGGCAGCCAAACACTGGCAGATGTGAGACATCTGGCTTCTTGTCCGAGCATGCCTCTTGTGGGGTCATGGGCGGCAGCTTCTTTTTCCCCTTTCCTCGAAGGGTTGATGCAGATGTGAGGTTGATGATGTAGGCCGCTGTCCTAGTAGCCTCGGCCTAGAACCGTACCGGCAACTTTGCTTCATACAACATCATTCTTACCATCCCCAGGATGGTTTGGTTGAGCCGTTCAGCAACACCATTGCTATCGGGCGATTCAGGTACTGTACTTTCTTGCCGTATCCCCTGCTCCGCTAGCCAGCCCTCACAGGCCTTGTATTCCCCACCGTTATCACAACAAAGAGCCTTAACCCTCTTGCCGGTCTGCCGAAGTGCTGCAGATGCTCCTTTACCTCACTCTTCTGCTTCATGAAGTACGTCCAGATCTTTCTGGTTTTGTCATCTGTGAAGGTGAGGAAATACCTGCAGCCTCCGACTTAGGCTGTCCGCATCGGCCCGCACACGTCGGTATGGACCAAATCGAGAGGTTCACTTGCCAGATATCTGTGCTTGTTCCCCTTGCGCCCTTTCCTCTTAGCCTTGCCCATGAGGCAGGCCTCACATACGTTCTTCCCCTTCCCCGCACCCTCTCCCTTCCCCAAGGCCAAGCCTCGCACCAGCTCGTGCTTTCCCATTGTCTCCAACGTGGAGTGGGCGACGTGGGCCAAGCGCCTATGCCAAAGGTCTTGGCCACNACTCGCCAGATTTCTGTGCTTGTTCCCCTTGCGCCCTTTCCTCTTAGCCTTGCCCATGAGGCAGGCCTCACATACGTTCTTCCCCTTCCCCGCACCCTCTCCCTTCCCCAATGCCAAGCCTCGCACCAGCTCGTGCTTTCCCATTGTCTCCAACGTGGAGTGGGCGACGTGGGCCAGGTGCCTGTGCCAAAGGTCTTGGCCACAGTTCGCTTCCGATGCCGTGGCAGTCCCAGCGACTGCTTCGGGTTGGGTGGGTGCCGCAGCTTTCACTGCTTGTGTTAAATCTGCTACTGTTGACGGGCGGCTGCTTTCTGCCTCTACCACCTGACTGCCCCCGGCAGTTATGGCTGCCATAGCTTTGGCAGCACCCTCCACCTTGATTTGGACGATGTAGAGGCCGTCCACGCATGGAACATCCGCCACCACACTCTTTGCAGCGTAGTGTATTTTCACTTCCGACGTGGGAAGGATGACGGCCTTGTTCTTGTCGAAGACGACCGTCATGTCTTGGTCAGTAATCTTGCCAACTGAGAGTAGGTTGGTAGTGAAGTTGGGCAGATAGACTGCCTCGGTGAGCTTGAGCTCCTCCTCTTGGCCATTCACCTGGATGGTGACCAGCTTGTCACCCACCCCTTCAGCTGGTTCCACCCTCCAGTTAGCACAATGGAAGTTGAGGTGACAGCGGCCCATGGAGATGAACCCCCGTTTGTCGTTGGTGGAATGGTGATTTGTGCCAGAGTCAAGTGCAAAGGCCCCTGGCTTAAGGAGTGCATTGCCAGCGCCAGTTGTGCCTTGTGCCATGAGTGCGGTGGGCTGCTTCTCACCCTTGCCTCCCTTGTTGCCCTTCTCTCCCTCTCCCTTGACCCCTTCCTTCTTTGGAGCACGGCACTCGCGTGCCCAGTGCCCTGCCTTGCCACAGTTGTGGCAGTTGCCAGGCTGTCGCTTGCCCTTCCCCTTGCCGCCTGCCCCCTGCTGCTGCCCTGAGTTGCTAGTGCCACTGCTGCCTGCTGCGCCCTTAGCATAGGCTGCGATGTTGGCCTCGCTATGGCTACACCGCATAGCCTCATTGCGAATGTACTCCGAGATGTTGGAGTACTTCACGTTGTCCTCTGGCCTGCCACCAATCGCAGTGATCATGGGACCCCAGCTTGGTGGAAGAGCCATGAGGAGAATCACCACTGCATGTCGGCTTCAAGGCTCCAGCCCATGTTGCTGGCTTGCTGAAGGAGAGTCTCAAACTGCTGCAAGAATTTTAGGACGTCCTCGCCCTCAGTTAGCTGCATCCTCAGCAGCTTTTGGAGGATGAACAAATGGTTGGTGAGGGAGTCACTCTGGTAGATCTTGCATAGTTTCTTGTATGCCTTAGCTGCGTTTGTGAGGCCGGAGATATGAGAGAGCAGAAGATGCTGTAGTGCTGAGACCAGAATGGCCATGCATTTCTTGTTGGCCCGCTTCCACACTGCCAGCTCCTAGGCTTGGGATGAAACTGGTTGGACAGCCTCCCCTGTGAAGTAGGGGAGGAGATCACGGCCATCGACTATGATATCAAACTGCCACTTCCAGAGCGAGAAACCTGTCCCATCAAATTTAGGAATGGGCGCATGAATGCCACTCCCTGCCTCTACTGTGGACGTCACAGCTCCTGTGGTGGCCACAGGTGTGCTGGTCCACGAGCTTTCCTCGATGACGCTCTTGCATTTCTCCTCGATGGTAGGTGGAGCCATGGTACCTGCGGTTGAGGCGGATCTGCTTCCGTTGAGGCCGCTCTGCTACACCTGCTGTTGATGCCGATGTCAGACTGATGGAGCCGATGTCAGGCTGATGAGAGGTCTTTGACGGAGGGCCAAAGAGGAGCACCTGTAGGTCTGATAGAGCGTCTGCGCTCCTCACGTTTGCTGAGCTATTGAGCAACCTGTATGCTTTTTGCAAATAAGTCCCACACTAGGCGTGGGCCCATAACCCTTTTGTTATTCCTAAGTCACGTGGCCTGAGGCTCCGGTCTAGAAAACAGTGCCGACACAATGGCAACTGCCGACCGTCCAAGGGAATTTCACCCAAGGATCATGATCACCCCCAAGGAATTAACTATGCCTCTGGTGAGACCTAGTTACCCAGGTGCTTTCGCTCAAGGTTTTAGGGGCTCCCGCCCTCTAAGCCTTCTTCTTCCTTGGTATGAGAACCCAACAAATTAAGTCAGCACTCTCACACGAGCAAGATTACAACCACCCTGGCAGTTCATATCAAGCTCAGTCTCGAGCGCAGAGCTCAAACAAGAGACATCAAGTGAAGGAGTAGTTGAGACACTGGCAAGTACAAGGCATGAATAGCTGAGGAGTGCCTTTGGCAGCCGAAGCGCGTGCGCCTCGGCTAACCCGAAGCGCGTGCTCCTCGGCCGATGTCACTCCTTAAATTAAGGAGGTCATCCCCTCAATCAGGGAAGACATCCCCTGACCCAAGGCACATCTCGCATCTTCCAATCCGACCGTTGGATCAGCCCAAAACTTGGAAAGCTGACAGTTTCACACCTTCTCTTTCCATCAGTACGGTCAGATTGACAATCTGAATAGCCATCATAAGAAAACCCCTGGGGACTTATCCTTGAACAAGGACAGTGTATGCCTGGTCTGTTGGACCGGACCCAGGGGACTTGCTCCACATAAGCAGTGCATGCCTGGTCCGTCCACTACTTGCCAATTCTGGAGACTAGTGGCCAAGGGGCATTAAAAAAAACAACAGGGTCCAAGTGGGTGCTGAAAGTAAAAAGGAAACAGGATGGCAAGATAGACAAGTACAAGGCACGACTGGTAGCAAAGGGGTTCTCCCAACGGCCTGGCGCAGAGTACGATGAGACCTTTGCTCCAGTTGTGACGTTTGCCTCCATCCGGTCAATGCTCACCATTACTGCTGCCGAGAACATGGAGTTCCACCAGATGGATGTCAAGACAGCCTTCCTTTATAGCAAACTTGACAAGGAGGTATTGATGGAGGTTCCGGAGGGGGATAATGCTCCTGAGGACAAGGAGTGCAGATTGGTGAAGGCACTCTATGGGCTAAAACAGTTTCGACCTACTTGCGTCCTAGTTGAGCCCTAGTTGTGCCCTAGTTGCGCCCTCGTTGTGCCCTAGTTGCTTCCTAGTCACACCCTACTTGCCCCGTACTTGTGCTCTAGTTGCGTCCTTCTTGCGTCCTACTTGTGTCCTACTTGCATCCTACTTGTGCCTTACTTGTGCCCTTCTCGCACCCTAGGTACGCCCTAGTTGTGCTCTAGTTGCACCTTACTTGCGCCCTACTTGCGCCCTACTTGTGCCGTATTTGTGCCCCAATTGCACCCTAGTTGCTCCCTAGTAGCACCCTAGTTGCACCCTAGTTGCACCCAAGTTGCACCCTTCTTGCGCCATACTTGTACCACACTTGTGTCCAAGTTGCACCCTAGTTGTGCCCTAGTTGTGCCTTACTTGCACCCTACTAACGCCCTACTTGCGCCCTGCTTGCGCCCTACTTGGGCCCTAGTTGTGCCCTAGTTGTATCCTAGTTGCGCCCTACTTGCACCCTACGTGTACCCTACTTGTGCCCTATTTGTGCTTTAGTTATGCCCTCGTTACGCCCTAGTTGTGCCCTAGTTAAGCCCAACTTCTGCCCTACCTACACCCTTCTTGTGCCCTAGTTACGCCATAGTTGTACCCTAGTTACGTCCTACTTGCGCCCAACTTGTGCCATACTTGCACCCTAGTCACACCCTAGTTGTGCCCTCGTTACGTCTTACTTGCGTCCTACTTTCATCCTACTTTAACCCTACTTGCGCCCTAGTTGTGCCCTTGTTCCACCCTTGTTGTACCCTAGTTGCGTCCTACTTGAGCCCTACTTGTGCCCTGCTTGTGCCCTACTTGCACCTTTGTTCCATCCTAGTTGCGGCCTACTGATGCCCTACTTTCGCCCTACTTGCACTCTACTTGTGTCCTTCTTGCACCATATTTATGCCCTAGTTGTATCCTACTTGTGCCCTACTTGTGAACTACTTGTGTCTTAGCTACGCCCTTGTTGTGCACTTGTTGCACCCTAGTTACGCCGTAGTTGCACCCTACTTGCACCCTACTTGCATCCTACTTGCTCTATAGGTACGCCCTAGTTGCGCACTAGTTGCGCCCTAGTTGCACCCTACTTGTGGCCTTCTTGCTTCCTACTTGCACACTAGTTTTACCCTAGTTGCAGCCTAACTTCATGCTACTTGCGCCATACTTGCGTCCTACTTGTGCCGTAGTTGCACGTTAGTTACACCCTTGTTGCGTCCTAATTGCAACCATCTTGCTCCCTATACATAACCTTAGTTTCGCCCTACTTGCGCCCTAGTTGCGGTCTTGTTGCACCCTACTTGTGTCCTACTTGTACGCTAGTTGCGCCCTAGTTGCACCCTACTTGTGCCCTACATGCTCCCTATTTTTACCCTAGTTACGCCTTAATTTTGTTCTATTTGTGCCCTACTTGTGCCCTACTTATGTCCTACTTGGATTCTACTTGTACCCTACTGGCACCCTACTTGCGTCATGGTTACGCCCTAGGTGCACCCTAGTTGCACCCTAGTTGCGGCCTACTTGCACCCTACTTGCGCCCTAGTTAAACTCTAGTTGTGCCCTACTTGTGCCCTACTTGTGCCTTTCTTGCGCCGTACTTGCGCCCTAGTTGCGCTCTAGTTGTGCCCTAGTTGCGCCGCAGTTACGCCCTGGTTACTCTCTAGTTACACCCTACTTGCGCCCTACTTGCTCCCAAACTCTGCCCTAGTTGCACCCCAGGTGTGTCCTACTTGCGCCCTACTTACGCCCTACTTGCACCCTACTTGCACCCTAGTTGCATCTTACTTGTGCCCTAGTTGCGTCCTACTTGTGCCCTATTTGCGTCCTACTTGCACCCTACTTACGCCCTAATTGCACCCTAGTTGTGCCCTAGTTGCTTCTCAGTTGAGCCCTACTTGCGCCCTACTTGCACCCTACTTGCACTCTAGTTACGCCCTAGTTGTACCCTAGTTGCATCCTAGTTACCCCTTAGTTGTACCCTACTTACGCCCTACTTGTGCCCTAGTTGTGCCCTAGTTTTACCCTTGTTGCACCCTACTTGCGTCCTACTTGTGCCCTACTTGCGCCTTGATTCCGCCTTCGTTGCGCCCTAGTTGAGCCCTAGTTGTGCCGTACTTGCGCCCTACATGCACCCTTCTTATGCCCTACTTGCGCCCTAGTTGCGCCCTAGTTGGATTTAGTTGCAACCTAGTAAGGCCCTCACTGCGCCCTAGTTGCACCCTACTTGCACCCTACTTGTACCCTACTTGCGTCCTAGTTGCGCCCTAGTTGCGTCCAAGTTGTGCCCTACTTGTGTTCTAGATACGCCCTTGTTGCGCCCTAGTTTCACCCTAGTTGCACCCTAGTTGCACCCTAGATGTGCCCTCCTTACGCCCTACTTGCGCCCTGGTTGCTCCCTAGTTGTGCCCTTGCTGTACCCTACTTGCTCCATCCTTGCGCCCTAGTTGTGTCCTAGTTCCACCCTACTTGTACCCTAGTTAGGCTCAACTTGCGCCCTACTTGCACCCTACTTGTGCCCTAGTTACACCCTTCTAGCGCCCTACTTACACCCTACTAGCGCCCTACTTGCACCCTAGTTGTGCCCTCCTTGCACCCAAGTTGCACCCCAGATAAACCCTACTTGCACCATGCCTGGGCCATACTTGCATCCTAGATATGCCCTAGTTGCACCCTACTTGCGCCTTACTTGCGCACTACTTACGCCCTACTCACACCGTACTTGTGTCCTAGTTGAGCCCTAGTTGAGCCCTAGTTGGTTCCTAGTTGCGTCCTTTTTATGCCCTACTTGCACCCTACTTGTGCCGCACTAACACCCTTGTTATGCCCTAATACTGCCCTTGTTGCGCCCTAGTTGCGCCCTATTTTTGTCCAATTTACACCCTACTTTCACCCTAGTTGCACCCTAGTTGCACCCCAGTTGTACCCTACTTTCGCCCTACTTGCACCCTACTTGTGTCCTACTTGTGCCCTAGTTGCACCCTAGTTGTGCCCTAGTTGCATCCTACTTGCGTCCTACTTGCACCCTACTTGTGCCCTACTTGTGCCAGACTTGCGCCCTACATGCACCCTAGTTGCACCATAGTTGTGCCCTATATGCGATCTAGTTACGCCCTACTTGCGCCCTCCTTGTGCCCTACTTGCACCCTTGTTGCTTCCTAGTTGCGTCCTACTTGCTCTCTACTTGTGCCCTACTTGCGCCCTACTTGCGCCACATTTGTGCCCTAGTTGCGTCCTACTTGCGCTCCACTTGTACCTTACTTGGACCCTAGTTGCGCACTAGTTACATCCTAGCTGTGCCCTAATTGCACCCTACTTGCGGCCTACTTGCGTCCTACTTGTGCCCTAGTTACGCCCTAGTTGCGTCCTAGTTACACCCAACTTGCGCGTTACATGCACCCTACTTGTTCCCTAGTTGTGCCCTAGCTGCGTCCTAGTTACGCCGTACTTGTGCCCTAGTTGCGCCCTAGTTTCACCCTAGTTGCACACTAGTTACGTCCTAGTTGTACCCTAGTTGCACCCTACTTGCGACCTACTTGCGTCCTACTTGTGCCCTAGTTACGCCCTAGTTGCAGCCTAGATGCGCCCAACTTGCGCGTTACATGCACCCTACTTGTTCCCTAGTTGCGCCCTAGTTGCGTCCTAGTTACGCCGTACTTGTGCCCTAGTTGCGCCCTAGTTGTACCCTAGTTGCACCCTAGTTGCGCCCTAGATGCGTCCTCGTTGCGCCCTACTTGTGCCCTAGTTGCGCTCTAGTTGCGCCCTAGTTACGCCCTACTTGCCCCATACTTACACCCTAGTCGTACCCTAGTTACACCCTACTTGCAACCTACTTGCACCATATTTGCGTCTTTCTTACGTCCTTGTTGGACCCTCTTTGCGTCGTAGTTGCGCTCTAGTTGCACCCTACTCGCGTCCTACTTACGCCCTACTTGCACCCTAGTTGCATCCTGCTTGCGCCCTACTTGCCCCTTACTTGTGCCCTACTTACGCCCTACTTGCCCCCTACTTGTGCCCTATATGAGCTCTTGTTAAGCCCTAGTATGGCCCTAGTTGCGCCCTCATTGAGCCCTACTTGCGCCCTACTTGCGCCCTATTTACGCCCTTGTTGCACCCTAGTTGTGCCCTAATCGTGCCCTAATTGCGCCTTACCTGCACCCTACTTTCACCCTAGTTGCACCCTAGTTGTGCCTTAGTTTCACCCTATTTGTATCCTACTTGCGCCCTACTTGCGCCCTACTTGCCCCCTACTTGTGCTCTAGTTGCACCCTAGATGCGCCCTATTTGTCTCCTACTTGCGCCCTACTTGTGCCCCACTTGTACCCTACCTACACCCTTGTAGGGTCCTAGTTACGTCTAAATTGTGCCCTAGTTGAACCCTTCTTGCACCCTACTTGTGCAATGCTTGTGCCCTTGTATCGTCTTAGTTGTGCCCTACTTGCGCTCTACTTGCGTCCTACTTGCTCCCTACTTGTGCCACATTTGTGCTCTAGTTGTGTCCTACCTGCGGGCCACTTGTGCCTTAGTTGCGACCTACTTGTGACCTACTTGCGTCCTAGTTACGCCCTAGTTGCGCCCTAGCTGCGCCCAACTTGTGCGTTACTTGCACCCTACTTGTGCCCTAGTTGTGCCCTAGTTGCGCCCTAGTTGCAGGCTACTAGCGCCCTATTTGCGCCCTAGTTGCACCCTATCTACGTCCTTGTTACACCCTGCCTACACCCTACTTACGTCCTACTTGCACCCCAGTTTCACCCTAGTTACATCCTAGTTGGGCCCTACTTGCACCCTACTTCGCCTTGGCTGTGCCCTAGTTGCGCCCTACTTGTGCCCTAGTTGTGCCCCACTTGCACCATACTTGTGCCCTACTTACTTCCATTTTTTACGTCCTAATTGTGTCCTAGTTACATCGTAGTTACGCCCTATCTACGCCCTCGTTGTGCCTTACTTGCATCCTACTTCCGCCCTAGTTGTACCCTAGTTGCGCCCTAGTTGTGCCCTACTTGTGCGCAACTTGTGTCCTAGTTACGCCCTTGTTATGCCCTAGTTACCCCCTAGTTGCGCCTCCGTTTCCCACTAGTTTCACCCTAGTTGTGCCCTAGTTACGCCCTACTTGCGCCCTAGTTGCACCCTAGCTACGCCCTAGTTGCACCCTAGTTCCACCCTATTTGCACCCTAGTTGCGCCCTAGTTGCGTCCCAATTACGCCTCACTCGGGCACTAGTTGCACCCTAGTTCGGCTGGACTTGTGCCCTAGTTTCTCCCTAGTTGTGCGCTTGTTGCTCCCTTGTTGCACCCTACTTATGCCCAAGTTGCACCCCAGTTTCACCCTAGTGCCCCAGTTGTGCCCCACTTGCGCCCCAATTGTACCCTAGTTGTGTCCTAGTTGCGCCCTAGATACGCCCTAGTTGCGTCCTAGGTGCACCCTAGTTGCACCCTACTTTCGCCTTACTTGCGTCTTGATTACGCCCTACCTACACCCTACTTGCATCCGAGTTGCATGTATTTGAACCCTACTTACGTCCTAGTTGCGCCCTTGTTGTGCACCCTAGTTGCGTCCTTGTTACATCCTAGTTGCACCCTAGCCATACCCTAGTTTTCTCCTATTCACACCCTATTCGTGCCCTACATACACCCTACTTGTTCCCTAGTTGCGCCCTAGTTGCGCCCTAGTTGTGCCCTACTTGCGCCCTACTTGCGCCCTACTTGCGTCCTACTTACGCCCTACTTGCACCCTACTTGGACCCTAGTTGCGCCCCAGTTACACCCTATTTGCACCCTACTTGTGCCCTACTTGCACCCCACTTACACCCTAGTTATGCCCTGGTTCTGTCCTACCATGCGCCATATTTGCGCCCAAATCGTGCCCAAGTTGCACCCTTCTTGCGCCCTACTTGCACCCTAGTTGCGCCCTAGTTTCACCCAAGTTGCACCCCTATTGCACCCTAAATGCACCTTACTTGCGCCCTACTCGCGCCCTACTTGCGCCCTACTTGCACGCAAGTTACCCCCCAGTTGTCCCCTTGATGCGCCCTAGTTGTGCCCTACTTGCACCCTATTTGTGACGTACTTGCGCCCTGGTTGCACCCTTGTTGCACCCAGGTTGCACCTGTGTTGCGCTTCACTTGCGCTCTACTTGCCTCCTACTTCGCCCTAGTTGCATCCTAGTTGCGCCCTCATTATGACCTTCTTGCGCCCTACTTGCACCCTACTTGCACCATACTTGCGCCCTTCTTCTGCCCTAGTTGCGCCTTCGTTGCACTCTAGTTGCCCCCTAGTTGTGTCCTACTTGTGCCCTACTTGTGCCTTACTTCCACCCAAATTACGTCCTCATTGCGCCCAACTTGTGCCCTACATGTGCCCTACTTGCGTCCTAACTACGCCATATCTCCACCATAGTTGTGCCCTTCTTGCGTCCTGCTTGTGCCTACTTGCGCCATAGTTCTGCCCTAGTGGCACCTTAGTTGCGCCGTAGTTGTCCCCTACTTGTGTCCTACTTGCACCCTAGTTGCACCCTACTTGCGCCTTACTTGCGTCCTAGTTGCACCCTACTTGCTCCCTACTTGCGCCCTACTTGTGCCCTAGTTGTGCCTTAGTTCCTTCCTAGTTGTGCCATACTTGTGCCTTACTTGGGCCTTTCTTGTGCCCTAGTTACGTCCTAGTTGTGCCCTAGTTGCACCATGTTTGCGCCTTACTTGGGTCCTGTTCATGCCCTAGTTGCGCCCTAGTTGTCCCCTAGTTGCGTCCTACTTGCGTCCTACTTGTGCCCTACTTATGCCCTAGTTGGGTCCTACTTGCGCCCTAGTTGTGCCCTTCTTACATCCTACTTGCGCCCTACTTGCACCCTACTTGCGCCCTACTTACCCCCTTGTTTTGCCCTAGTTGCACCCTACTTGCACCCTACTTACACCCTAGTTGCGCCCTACGTGCGTCCTAAATGCGCCCTAGTTGCGTCCTAGTTGCACCACAGTTGCGACCAAGTTGCGCCCTGGTTGAACCCTAGTTGTGTCCTAGTTACGCCTTAGCTGGGAACTAGGTAAGCCATAGTTGCACCCTCGTTGCACCCTAGTTGCGTCCTAGTTGTGCCCTACTTACCCCCTAGTTGCGTCCTAGTTCCGCCCTAGTTGCGCCCCTCATGCACCCTACTTGCACCCTACTTACTCCCTCTTAGCACCCTAGTTACGCCCTTTTTTCCATCAACTTGCGCCCTACTTGCACCCTACATGCGCCCTACATGCGTCCTAGTTGCACCCTAGTTGTACCCTAGTTGCGCCCTAGTTGTGTTTTACTTGCACCCTACTTGCGTCCTACATGCATCCTAGTTGCGCCTAGTTGCGCCCTAGTTGTGCCCTACTTGCGCCTTACTTGTGCCCTAGTTGCATCCTAGTTTCCCCCTAATTGCGCCCTAGTCGCGCCATACTTGCGCTCTACATGCACCCTAGTTGTGCCTTAGTTGTGTCCTAACCGCGCCCTACAAGCATTGTTCTTGCACCGTACTTGTGCCCTATTTGCACCCTAGTTGCACCTTAGTTGCACCCTAGTTGTGCCCTACTTGCACCCTAGTTACGCCGTAGTTGCGCCTCAGTTGGGCCCTAGCTGTTCCCTAGTTCGGTTGTACTTGTGCCCTAGTTGCTCCCTAGTTTTACGCCAGTTGCTTCTTAGTTGCACCCTAGTTGTACCCTAGTTCCGCCCCAGTTGTGCCCCAGTTGCGCCCTAGTTGCAGCCCAGTTGCGCCCAAGTTGCACTCAAGTTGCACCCCAAGTGCACCATAGTTTTGCCCTTGTTGCACCCTAGATGCGCCCTAGTTGCGCCCTAGGTACTCCCTAGATGCGTAATAGTTCCGTCCTAGTTGCGCTCTAGTTGCGCATTACTCATGTCCTACTCGCGCCCTAGTTACGCCCTATTTGCACCCTACTTGCGCCCTAGTGTTACCCTTCTTGTGCCCTACTTGTGCCCTATTTCTGCCCTAGTTGTACCCAAGTTGTGCCCTACTTATGCCTTAAATTCGCCCTAGTTGTGCTCTAGTTGCGCCCGAGCTACGCCCAACTCAAGCCCTACTTGCGCCCTACTTGCACCCTACTTATGCCCTAGTTGCGCCCTTGTTGCGCCCTAGCTCTGCCCTACTTGTACCCTACTCACGTCCTACTTGCGCCAAATTTGCGGCCTAGTTGCGTCCTAGTTGTGCCCTAGTTGCACCCTAGTTATGCCCTACTTGTGCCCTTCTTGCGCCCTAGTTGCACCCTACTTGCACCCTAGTTGCGCACCAGTTACACCCTTCTTGCGCCCTACTTGCGTCCTACTTGCATACTAGTTGCACCCTAGTTGCGCCCTAGTAGCGTCCTACTTGCGTCCTACTTGCACCCTACTTGTGCCCTACTTCGGCCCTAGTTGCACCCTAGTTGCGCCCTACTTGCATCCTTCTTGCGCCCTTGTTGCGCCCTAGTTGTGCCCTAGTTGCGCCCTAGTTGCACCCTAGTTGCACCCTTGTTGCACCCTAGTTGCATCCTACTTGTGCCAGACCTAGTTATGCCCTAGTTGCGCCCTAGCTATGCCCTAGTTGCGCTCTACTTGCGTCCTACTTGTGCCCTAGTTGGGCCCTAGTTTTGTCCTACTTGCACCCTACTTGTGCCATACTTGCGCCCTACTTGCGCCCTAGTTGCACCCTAGTTGCACCTTTGTCGCGTCCTAGTTGCACCCTACTTGTGCCGTACTTGCGCCCTACTTGCGCCCTATTTGCACCCTAGTTGCGTCCTAGTTGTGCCCTAGTTGTGCCATACTTCCACCCTAGTTGCGCCCTACTTATGTCCTAGTTGCGCCCTAGTGGCATCCTAGTTGCGCCCTACTTGCGTCCAACTTGAGCCCTACTTGCTCCCTACTTGCATCCTAGTTCCACCCTAGTTGTGCCCTAGTTGCGCCCTACTTGCACCCTACTTGTACACTACTTCCACCCTACGTGTGCCCTAGTTGCGCCCTGGTTTCCCCCAACTTACGCCCTACTTGCATCCTAGTTCCGCCCTAGTTACGCTCACGTTGCGCCCAAGTTGTGTCCTAGTTACGCCCTACATGTGCCCTACTTGTGCCCTAGTTTTGCCCTAGTTGTGCCCTTCTTACGCCCTACTTGCACCTTAGTTACACCCTACTTGCGCCCTACTTGCACCCTACTTGCGCCCTACTTGCGCCCT
This sequence comes from Penium margaritaceum, assembly GCA_023375785.1. Taxonomy (NCBI): domain Eukaryota; kingdom Viridiplantae; phylum Streptophyta; class Zygnematophyceae; order Desmidiales; family Peniaceae; genus Penium; species Penium margaritaceum. The sequence continues at coordinate 155,317 of SZWC01004234.1, forward strand.
AGTTGTACCCTAGTTGCGCCCTAGTTGCACCCTACTTGCGCCCTACTTGCACCCTACTTACGCCCTACTTGCATCCTATTTGCATCCTTGGTGCGCTGTAGTTGTACCCTAAACATGCCCTAGTTGCGCCCTACTTGTGCCCTAGTTATGCCCTAGTTACACCCTCGTTGCACCCAACATGCGTCCTACTTACGCCGTACTTGCGTCCTACTTACATCCTACCTGCGTCCTACTTGTGCCCTACTTGTGCCCTGTTTATACCCTAGTTGTGCCCTAGTTTTACCCTTCTTACACCCTACTTGCACCCTAGCTGTGCCCTACTTGCGCCCTAGTTGCGCCCTAGTTGCGCCCTACTTGCGCTGTACTTGCATCCTAGTTGTGCCCTACTTGCACCCTAGTTGCACCCTAGTTTCGCCTTACTTGTGTCCTACTTGCATCCTAATTGCGGCCTACATGCGCCCTACTTGCGCCTTAGTTGTGCTCTAGTTGCACCTTAGTTACGCCCTATTTGCGCCCTACTTGTGCCATACTTGCACTCTAGTTGCACCATATTTGTGCCCTTGTTGCGCTCTAGTTGCACCCTAGTTGCGACGTACTTGCGCCCTACTTGCACCCTACTTGCGCCCTACTTCTGCCCTACTTGAACCCTACTTGCGCCCTCCTTGCGCCCTACATGCGCCCTAAGTGCACACAAGTGGCGCGAGGTATGGTTAATCATAGCCTTTTAATACACTGGTTGATGAGGGTATGTAGACGGACGTATACATGAAGCTTCTTGGAAGCTTTGGTTATGGTGGAAACGCATGTTTCCACTATTGAATGGGTTTGTGCTGTAAAAAGAGCATAGATAAGTAAGCATTTGTTACATTCATGAAAGGCATTTGCATGAGATTGGATTTTTGTATGCTTTGGTTCAATGTAGGTGTCGTAAGAAATGAATATATTTGGTATTGTTTGACCCTCATTCTTGAAATTTCCTTGCTGTTACTTATTGTGTCCTGATGATGTTTTGAAACCAACGTGACGCTTTTTCTATCCTCGCATAACTTCGGGCCCTGATACGCCCACCACCCCCCTCCTCCCCCGACCCGAACTTCCGCCAGATCCTACCAAATCAATGTCGGGTCGCTTCCCTCCCCCTCCCAAAACACAGGGATTTACGTGTCAATTGAATGAGGGCGTGTATTGTGCATAAACTGCGAGTTGCACACAAATGCACTCGCAGTTTTCTGACATTGTTTCTTCTACAAAGCACATCCTTACATTATGCATTCCTGTTTTTTTCATTAAATCCCCCTCGTACATTGTCCAATGCACCGATCTCATACAATTGAGACATTTGTGTTGGGGGAGTGCTCGTTGACTCGACCTCCGTCGATAGACATATCCCCCCCCTCCCGAGACACGAAATTGTATATGACAAATGTGCTAGACCGTGTATGTGAAAAAAATCGTGAATGGTACACAAATGTACAAGCTGTTCAAAGAAAATGGCCGCTTCTTTGAAACATCAGCCATCTCAAGACACTTGTGTACTTCTCTTGGAACAATGCACGAACACTCCCTGATACACTTTCCACATACAATCCACGCTCGCACCAGGGGAGGGGGGTGTCACTTGACTTGGTGCGAGTCCACTTTTGCACCACCTCCCCTTCCACCATTCGATTGTATATGGCAAGTGTATGAGGGTGTGTATGTGAAGGACTTCGACGAACATACACGGATGTACTTAGAATTGTGAATCGATGTTGCTTCGAAGAAAGATATTGTGACCTACTTCAGTTGTGTATTTATGTTGAATCCATCTAATACACTATCCAATAAATTGACCTCATACATTACAGACATTTTCGGTGGTGGATGGAGGAGGAACCACAAACGTCGGCACACACATCCCCTCCTCGGACCTCGTTTTGCATGTGGTCAGTGTATGAGGTGGTGTACGTTATGAACATTGCAAAGTGTATACGAATGTACATATCAATATGTTATTCTAGCGCCATCAAATCTTTTGAATCGACGGTTCATTGGACATTCTTTATTTACTACATTTTTCCGACATGAGATTTTGTCCCGAGAGAACGTACACATGCAAGGTCGTTCAAGAAAAGATCGTCCGATCTTTGATCTCAAATTGCTTCAAACAGCGTCCATTCAAAAATGCGATGATGTTTCTGTTTGGATGCGGTTCAAGCGACAACGAAGCTGACATGCAAGTAAATCTGCAACAACAGCCAAATCTTGACTATTTCATGACTGTCCTTCGAGTGACAGTAAAGCTTGCGGTCGAAAATCGAATATGGCCAAAATGAATGATGTGTCTACAATGCCATTTCTGTGTTTGGTACAGTTATGGGACTGTAAACTTAATTCAAAAGTAACCTTCACTCTGTTCAGTTAAAGAATGTGTCATATCTCTCTTTTGACACAAAATGGCTGGTGACGCATTTTTATTCAACAAAATTGTACAAGAACTGTATCAGATTTAATTTATGAAAAAATCCATAGAGATAAGGCAAATATCCATCGTGTTTCATTTTTGGGAAGTCAATGTAAGGAATTTGTGTCGTGAATTCCATGAGATTTCTACGTTTCTTCCCTTGTGTCTACATTCCTCATGTTTGACAAATAAAAAATTGTACGTTTCCCAAGTCATTAAACATAAATGAGTTGCGCTCTAGTTGCCTCCTAGTTGTGCCCTGTTTGTGCCTCAGTGTCTGCCGACCCGGAATTGTGAGAAATCATCCATATGCACATGGACGACCCAAGTCGCTCTCAAAAAATCCATGGCACGCGCCCTATAGCATACAACGTAGGGTCTCCGTGAGCGCCTCCCCAGAGTCTCCGAGACTCAGGGGCCGGAATTCAGGCAGACCCAAATTTGTGAAAATTCATCCATATGCACGTCTCACGCCCCTACGGACATCGATTACCCAAGTTGCACTCAAAAAATACATGGCACGTGCCCTATAGCATACTATGTAGGGTCTTCGTGAGCGCCTCCTGAGAGTCTGCAAAACTAAGGGGCCACAATTTGGGCCGGCCCAAAATCAAGAAAACTCATCCATACGCACGTGGCACACCCCAATGGACATGAATGACCCAAGTAGCGCTAAAAAAATCCATGGCACGTGCCCTGTAGCATAAGACGTAGGGTCTCCGTTAGCGCCTCTTAAGAGTCTCCAAGACTGGGGGCTCAGAATCCGGGCCGACCCAAAATCAAGAAAACTCATCAAAACACTCGTTGCACGTCCCTATGGACATCGTTGACCCAAGTCCCGCAAAAAAAATCCGTGGCACGTGCCCTGGAGCATACGACGTAGGGTTCATAGCGACGCTGCTTTTTGATCCTCTGATGTCCAGCTCTCCCTATCATGGTGAAGCAGAATTCTCAAAGTTGTGGGTTTTTCACCCACCAATGTGGAATATGAGGTGGGTTTAGACCGTCGTGAGACAGGTTAGTTTTACCCTACTAATGATCTGGTGCCGCAACAGTAATTGAACTTAGTACAAGAGGAACTGTTGTTTCACATTATTGGTAGTTGAGCTTGGCTAAAAAGCCAGTGGCATGAAGCTACCATGTGTAGGATTATGACTTAATGTCTCTAAGTCAGAATCCATGCTGGAAGCGGCATTGTTTACCTCCCCAGGTGTTACCCAACTCGAAATAGGGGCATCCGTGTGCCTCTGAGAGCATATGTGGTAATTCTTCTGGACCAATTCCGAATGTTCGGGGAGACAAATCATTTGCAGATGAGTTAAACCAGAACATGCCTTGATGCTATGATCCACTGAGGATCACCCTCTGTTCTACCGATTTTTTTCCTCCGAGAACTCCCCTCCCCTCCCTCCCCCCTACTGAGATGTTCGCTTTCGGGAACACATGAAGGTTTGACTCCCACTCTCGTTTCAACCTATTACACTACATGAACAGCCCACAAACCCGGCCACACACCGCCCTCCCACACGAACGCACTCTACTGCCTGCACAGAACGCACACCCACGCCCACACCCACACATGGCCCACCCTTTCCAGTCCCACCCGCTCGTACCAGCCCAAGCGCCCGCATGCCTCTTTCCCACCCCACGGGTCGTACCAACCCAGCCACCCGCACGCCTCTTTCCCACCCCACGAGCTGTACCAACCAAGGCAACCCCGCGCCTCTATTCCACCCCACGGATCATACCAACCCAAGCACCCGCACCCCTCTGTCCCACCCCACGACTCGTACCAACCCGCTCGTCATCCCACACACCCGTATTCACTTCCCCAAGTCGAAGTCAACGTCCAAGTCGGAAGTCGAAAGTCGGAATTCGGTGATTTGTATGCTAAGTCGGAAGTCGTTTGTGTTTAGATACCCAAAAATACTCATTCACATACTACATTGTATAGAGAACACCTCCTATTTGCATCCAGCATTAACATGGACTGAAAACAGACACATATTGAGTCTTATGTGTTTTTCAAAGGTCTCATTCTATGATGCTATGATGCCATTTTTACCACCAGTCATGTACTTAGCACACTATTCTGGTCAGTCTAGCACTTCCACATACTTTCATGCAACTTTGAAAGGTGAAACCAAAACCTGCTCATCATCCAAAACAGGACAATGCAAGCTTGATTGGACAGTAGAGAAGGAAACAGTGTGCTAGAGGAAGTTGACCAGTTCCATGGAAAGAAAACCATCACTTTATTATGGCCATTCAATGCTACCAACTAAAACAGCTGCACTATAGAGACAATGGAAATAACTCCTCTAGCCACGACGGGCACAGTTCCTCTTTGGACGAGGAGGAGAAGCTGCAGAGTTAGTGCCAGGTGCATGGGAACCTGCAGCACTTGCTGATGGGCGTGTAGCTGCTAGTGTTGCTGCATGACCCTTAGTGGCTGAGGTGGAGTTGCGTTTGGCATGTGTCAAATTTGATGCTGGTGCTTTGCTTCCATCCTGCAGTGGTGCCTCCAGCTCGTTTCTCTTCCTAAGTGCCTGGCACAGAGCCTTGCTCACCTCCTCAACATCCGGCTCGTGCTTGCCATCTTCTTCACTCATCTCCTCCTCTTCTGCTCCCTTGTCTTCACTACCATCCGACTCCATTCCTGCCTCCAAGTCCTCGTCCTCATCGTCATCATCATCCTCCTCGTCCACATCATCATCTGCTCCACCCTCCTTTCCAGTTGCCTCATTGCCTGCACCTGTTGCTGTTAGAACCGCCACAGGATCCTGCCCCTCCACCTCTGCGTCAGCAATGTCTGGGTCCCACTCAGGTCCTAGATCTCCCTCCTCCACCTCCCCATCCACCTCACTCCCACTGTCATCAGGATCGTCATCAACAAACTGCTTCAGCTCGGCTGTCAGCTTCCTTCCCTTCACCTTCCCATACAGGCGGGTGAGCTTCACGTTCACTCGGACCAGAAGCTCCAAATTTGATGTCTTGAGCCTCTTTCGGCAAAAAGTCTGGGTGAGCTGGTGCTTGCTGAAGGCTCGCTCACACTCTGATGACGTGCACGGCTGCGCCAGCAGCCGCATTGCCAGCTTGCGGAGTGCGGGCAGACGTGTCAGATGGCGGGCATGCCAGCGGAATCTCGCGACCTCACCAGCCACCACCTTTGCCACTGGTGCCTTGGCCCTTTCCACATCCTTCTGCCGGGCTGGATCCTCCACCGTCACACGGCCGTTAGAGAACGCCTCCAGCTCATCATCCAACGCCATCTGCTCATCGTCTGGCACAAGTGCATTGACCACCTGATTCCAGGCTTCCACAGCCTTCTCGTCTGCATCAAGCTTGTGTCCGAAATGCTGTGGATGGATGCGGCATGCAGCAGCAAAAACAGGTCAGCACATCTGATTGGTCCACCTGTCAGACAAGTGTTCCATGGTATACTTGACCCATGCAGGGCTCATTGCTGCACGGCGGCGGCCACGGTTCACACCTAGGTTGCGCAGATGCTCTGCGGCATCAAGAAGTGCCTCGTAGATGATGTCTGCCGTGCCCCCTGCTGCGCCCGCCTTGCGTAATGCCACCACCACTGGCGTCATCAGAATGTAGAGTGCCTTCACTTGCAGCCAAAAGACAGCCTGCCGGACCAGCTTGCGGACCTCCTTCTTTCTCCTGCGATATCCCGCATCATGACCAGCGGCCACTTCAGTCCACGTGCTACTGTTCACCATCTTCTCAAGTGTTGGCCGCATGACCAAAATACGCTTCAGCATGCGATGCACTGATGCAAAGCGGGTGGCACATGCAGGCAACAGAACCTTCCCGCCACTTTCCTTCTTCATCCATGACCGAAGAATGTCCTTGTTCCTCATGAAAGTCACCACCTTCTCAACTTTCCCCACCATAATGCTGCCCCATTCCGTCTTTGCAATGTCCTTCAGCACTAGGTCAATGCTGTGGGCCACACAAGCCGTGAAAAAAATTCTCGGATACTTCTCCCTTAGAGTTTTCCATGCCTTGGTGTTGGTGGAGGCATTGTCGGTGATAACCATCACCACCTTCTCTGTCCCCACCTCCTGGATCGCCAGGTCAATCACAGCAGCCAAATGATTTGTATCACGCACAAGCCCCGTGGCATCACGGGAGAACAGATGCGCGGTACCCTTAGCATTCGTGGCCATGGCAGGATAGATTGGCCGAATCTGGATGTCTGACCACTCGTCAACACCCAGAGTCATCCCGAAGATGCCCCATCCATCACGCAACGGCTTTTCACTTTCAGCAAGCTCTCTGTCCAGGTCAGGCAGGATCTCATCAAGAACTGTTTCCCGTGATGGGAGGCGGAAAGCAGGGTTGGTGCGACGAGCCTTGTCAACCAGCTCCAGCACCACACGCTCGCGGTAGAAGGAGATGGGGAGGGCACCTTTAGCCATCACCTTGAAGACTGCCTTCTGACAGTCCTTGTTGAGGTGGTTGTTGATGTGGTCCAGCATGCTCGTCTGGCGGCTGCTGTTCAAAGATGCCAGCGAAGGTGCTGGCCCAGTGCGCAGGAGCTGGTGAGCTGGAGAGGGCGCAACAACCCCCTCTGCTTCTTCATCGTCCTCTGCGACACCAGTAGCCTCCCGTGCTGCCTGCCACTTTCGTTCGGTGGTGAGCTGTGCCCAGTCCACAGGGTGGTCTCTCGTTCCCCGTGAGTCACCCTGGCCTCTGAAGAGCTTGGCGTCAGCACCTTGAAAACCATCGTGGGGCGATGCAACCGGCGGCAGTCCTAGCAGGGCACGTGCGCCAGCAGGTGGAACGCGACACTTTGCCACGTTGGCAACGGTTGCACCGTAGTGGACTCGCATGCGGTCGCTGCCGCCGGAGAAGCTTTTGGCCACAAGAACCACACAAGAAGCCCGGGTAGCTGCTGGGAGTGGGGCAAGGTTTGAAGTACTTCGACAGTGCTTGCGTCAGCAGCTCCCCCTGCAGTTGGCGCAAAGCGGGTGCAGCATTGGCCGTGGCACCACGGACTGCTGCAACCGCCAATGTTGCTGGCTCTCTAGCCATGGTGGCCTCCTGTGTATTCCACTGTGGACGACACGGCTAAGTGCAAGGCCTGCAATGGCCGGCCACTGAATCGAGTGAAACACTCAAATGAACATCCAAGACTACTGTGCGGTACTAGGGCCAACGCTGAGTCACATGGTCTCTGTTCCTTTCCCTCAATTGTATGCCTGAGGGAAGAATATGGTTCATTCTTCTAGCACCTCTGCCTCAACTAGCACATACTCCTTCAGGTGCATGCGTGGAAGGTTGTGGTCCATGCGGCTAGATGCAGAGTACCTGCATCATCGAAGTGAACATGAAAGAAATCACGTTGATGGATTCAAACGGCCAGCTTTGATTGGTGTATGGAGCTTGCATCTTCCAGATCGCATGGCCAGTCTGGATTGTTTTCCTGGTTGTCACAATGATTCATCCTGATTGGACAATCGATGCTATGCTGGATGACAGGCAACCATGCATACATCATGGTTTATGCTGACTGTGCTGGAGTGCAAGAAGATGCCGAGGGCAACATTCGGCAAGTCGAATACCCCGCGGAAATTGCTCGGGGTCGATCCGGCTCACCGAGCTGGTCCTTGGGTTTTTTTCCAGGACCAAAAGGCCAACCCAAGCTGGGCTCCCGCTGGCCCCGGGTGCTCTTAATGGTAAAAGTTGGAGTCAACTCCAAGTCGACTTAAATCGACTTGGCGACTTCGACTTTTGCTCAAAAGTCGCCAAGTCGAAGTGAACATGGCCACACATGCACCGTATGCCTCTATCTTGCCCCTTCCTATGTCACCTTTTCCCCATCGCCTTTCATGAATCCCACCACTTTGTACGCCACTAACATGACAAGCCTCCACTGTGCGAAGCCGCCTCTCATCCGTCGCACTCGCACATTGCTAGCGTCACCCCACCCCACCCCTCCTCAACTGCGCCCGTGTTGCCTAGTCCCTAAACTATTGTCATGTGCACCTCCATCCTCCATCCCACACCCCCTCCCCTCCTTGCCGCGTGGAAACAAAACGCATTGACATGCCCAACACTGAAAATTCCACTCATCCAAGTTGCATCCCCGTGCCCACTCAAGCACGTGTCACATTCTCGACCCATCCCTTTTGAAGCGTGGTATGATCATACCTGGGCTAATACTCCGGATCCCATTTGAATTCCGCATACAAGCGCCCATGGGCAAGAATAGTCCTGGGATGGGTGTCCTCCCGAAAAGTCCTGGTGCCGTACCCATTTTTGTCTCCCGAAGGCCAACCCAAATCGTCTCCGAGACTAGAGACCCAAAAGTAAGACGCAAATGCCGCAATTGCGCCTTAGTTGTGCCCTTGTTGTGCCCTAGTTGCACCCTAGTTATGCCCTAGTTGTGCCCTAGTTGCGCCCTAGTTGTGCCTTAGTTGCGCCCAAGTTGCGCCCTAGATGCGTCCTAGTTACAACATACTCGCACCTTAGTTCCGCCCTAGTTGTGCCTCAGTTGGGCACTAGCTACGCCCTTGTTGCGCCCTAGTTTCACCCTAGTTGCGCCCTAGTTGCGCTCTAGTTGTGCCCTACTTACGCCCTTGTTGCACCCTAGTTGTGCAATGGTTGCACCCTAGTTGTGCCCTAGTTGTGCAACAGTTGCGCCCTAGTTACGCCCTAGTTGCGTTGTACTTACACCCTACTCACGCCCTGGTTGCGCCCTGTTTTTGCCCTAGTTACACCCTACTTGCGTCCTACTTGCGCCCTATTTGCGCCCTTCTTGCACCGTAGTTGTACCCTAGTTGCACCCTAGTTACGCCCTAGTTGCGCCTTGCTTGCACCCTAGTTACGCCCTTGTGGCGCCCTGGTTACACCCTAATCGTGCCCTACTTGTATCCCACTTGCGCCCTACTTGCATCCTAGTTGTGCCCTAGTTGCGCCCTACTTGCGATGGACATCTTTGAAAAGTCCGCAAAGTTTCACAAACATAAATGTTTTGGAAAACTCTTGAAATGCAACTTTGGCCGTCGTTCGATCAAGTTTTTGGGCCATGTCATCAACAGTGGACAGAATACCATGGATCCATAAAAAATGGCGGCAGTCGCTGATTTGCAAATGCCTCCTGACGTTCGAGAAATCTAAGTTTTCCTTGATTTCTGCAATTACTACACTCGATTGATACTAGATTACGCTCGGGTATCAACGCCTCTTTTGAAACTCACACAAAAAGAAAACGAGTGGCGGTGGGGAGACAGCGAACAAGAAGTGTTCACCACTTTACGGAATGCTCTGACCTTGTTGCCAGCCCTCTGATTAGCCAATCCGACGGTCGACTACGTCATGGCCACATATGCGACCAAGCCATTGGCACAGTCTTACTGTACGACCACGGCAACGGCAAGCAATCGGTCACCTACATGTCCCAAAAACTGCGAGGACCGGAACTCAACTACGCCATACAAAAGAAAGAAATGATGGTAATCACCTACGCATTCAAGACATGGTGGTGTTACCTAGAGTGCCGCCAATGCATCGTGCACACCGACCACCATGTGTTAAAATGTGAAGACGCAGCCAAACCTCAGTCGGCGTCAAACCCAATGGCTGGAGTTCCTTGAATGCGGGCTCGACTACAATATCGCGTACCGGCTAGGCAAAATCAACCCGGGGGACGGACTGAGCTGCCGACTAGATTTAATGGCTGACGTGGCAACGCTACAACTGCAACAAGACCCATGTCTCGAGCGGGTGTTTGCACGAGGCTACGACCAGCATGGCGGATATGACAAGGAATAACTTTGGTACGACGCACCCTACTGGCAACGGCAATTCACTCCTCAGGTGGTCATTCACCCGAATGACAAACTTTGCCATATGCTTCTCGAAGAGTGCCACGACACAAGAGAAAGTGGACACTTTGGAGAGAAGAAGACGCTGAAGAAGCTGACAAAAACTATTGGTGGGACAAGATGCAATCTGACATGGCCAATTTCTGCAAAACCTGCGACACATGTTGGCAACAAAATCTAGTCGCACATGGCCACCTGGACTTCTGCAACCATTCCCTATTCCGACGGAATCGTGGGCTGACATCTCCATGGACTTCGTCGCATGATTACCAGTCATACCTAAGGGATATGACGCAATCCTCGTGGTCGTCGTCAGGTTTTCCAAAATGTCACACTTCATTTCGACAACGACCACCGTCATCGTCGAGGAAAGAACAAAAACTTCTAAACAACATCGTGCGACTACACGGCCTGCCGAGAATCATTACGAGCGACAGAGATGGTTGATTCACCAACTGCTTTTGGCACAAACTGATGAATCGCTACGGCAGCAGAATTCAACTTTCAACAGCGTTTCATCCTCAAACCGACAGTTAAACTGAGCGGACCAATCAGACACTCACACAACTTCTTTGAATACCATGCAAATCTCATGGGACAGATTGGGCACAAAAGCTCTTGAACGCCAAAATCGCATATGATTTGGCCACTTCCACCGCAACAGGCAAAACTCCGTTTGAAGTGGTTTAGTAACAAACTTGTCGCCACACCAGCCGGACTACAAAGTCACAACAATATCCCCGCAGTCGGCGTTAAACATTGAGACTTCACCACCATCTAGGAAGAAACATGACAGACCCTTGCGAAGACACAAGCAACGATGAAGCGAGCAGCTGACCAAAATCGCAGCGACGATATCTTCACCGCTAGCAGCAAAGTCCTCTTTAGCTTGGCCAGTTATCAAACTCTGAGGAGCCGACTATTCGAAGCTCAAATCCCGATGGTTGGGACCATTTGAGATCAAGCACATGCAAACTGTGAGACGTAGAGCTTAATGTGTGTGAGAGGGTGAGACACAGAGACATGGGACACCAAGAGAGTGATGACACCATAGATCAGTTTTCCTCAAGAGAAGATAAAACGAGTCTCGGTATGTGTTACAAGCTACAGAGGGGTTAGTTAGAGCAAGCAGCGAGCAGCGGGGTGATGAGCGGACGGACGGTAAGCCCATCCTTGCTCGCACCGGCACCGAGTGAGATCCAAACTTGGATCTCACTCACCAAATAATCAGCATGCATGCAAACTGCCAAACCCAAAAAAAAAAAACCTCAACATGCATCCCAGTCTCACTAGTGTCAACGATAGATCAGATTATGGAGGCACGTGCTAGAAGTCACTCTAACGCAAGCCCTTTGAGTGTGGCTCTGGGTGGTCTTCATGTGCATGACCACGAGCCGGCACAAGACCGGTGACGTCAGCGCCAGTGTCACTCTAGCATCAATCACCTGCTTCAGTGTGGTGAGTGTGCAGCGAGGCCAGAGGTCATAGCGGATCTGTAAGACACAAACCAACACTCCCCCATGACCTACAGCCAACGCACAGTGACACGAACTCACAGTCACGAAGGCGTGTCACGAGGAGTGAGACATGACTGTACACGCAATGAAAACAATCATTCACCTATGATCACCACGTGGACACAACAAACCAACAGCATGCATAGCTACCTTGAAGACGTTACTGCTAAGGGCCTTCTTCAGGAAATCAGTTCATTGCTCTTGTGTATCAACCCAGATGACCCGGACATCACCTGCAGCAATACGCTCAAGCACAAAATGATGCTCAACATTGTTGTGCTTCATGCGTGTGTGATGCATGCCATCGTGTTCAACCATTGCCTTGGTGCTTTGGTTTTCACAGCATAACGTGATGCAGTGGATAGGGACGAGCAGCTTTTGCAGCAAGCGACATAGCCACACACCCTCGCAAGTGCCTAAACCTAGAGAAACATACTCAACCTCACTGGAGTTGCATGCCATGCAGCCCTGCTTACCACTTTTCCACGACACAACGGTCCCCCTAACGAGAAAGACATTACAGGTACGGCTACGTGCATCAGCATCATGTACCCAATCGTTGTCAGTATACCCATCCACGACAATTGATGGTTGTGGACCATAGCAAAAACTGGTGCAAGTAGTGGAGAGGGCATACCTGAGAACACGCAGTGCAGTCTCCATGTGTCTAGCTCGAGGAGCCTGAGAGAACTGGGCAAGGAAGTTCACTGAGAATGTGAACCGGGCGCGGTGTGCTAGCCTCAACCGGATAATGTAGGCACCAACCGGCGGCAACGGCGACCAAGGGGAGGTCCGTGCACACCTTCCTGGGTCTGCAAAAGCATAGGGTTGTCTTGGGGGAGCATTGGAACACGTGTGGCACTGTGGGAGTAAACTGTACTTCTTATTCAAGTGACAACATGCAAGACTATATGTACATGATGACACATCCTAGGTGACCCGAGGTCGCCGAACCGTGTGCGGCTTTGTACGGGCCTGGGATGAGCATTATTGCCTGAGCATCATGTAGTTCATCTTCCAAGCTTTCCAACACACCAAGAATTGCATCATTCCGTGAAGGAACAGCCGAGATATGGCGGTTTCCATGAACCACGACAATCTGTCACTAGCAGCACCACTAGCGGTGGTGACGGCCGCTTGAAGCGCCCTTTCTGGCAATAACACCTCGGGGCGCCATTCCAAAGTGCCCTTGGCCCTCAATGATCCTTGATTCATTGACTAACCGGGCCCCAAGGCGAGCTTCGACCTTGTTGGGTCTTCCGAGGGTCGAGCCTTGGTCCTTGGGGATGAATTCCCGTCACCTGTTGTCCCCTCGGCTGGTCCAACCCCTGGCCGTGCGTAACTTCCTCAATTCTCGATGGATCGATCCCGTTCTTGGGTCAATCTTGCACGATTTTTCCTTTAGATTTCTAATCCACCATCAGATTACACATTCAAGGAAACCTCAAGCCGTGATCAGTGCCGCTGGTACTTTCCGGATTACACTAACCCCCCCTTTCGGAGCGAGTTGTCCCGGTTTGCTCTTGATATTCCTGGAGGATGGCATTCACCCCGCCAACACTGAAGTTGCAAGCAGGCTCCCATGAGTTGTGGGCCGCATTGTAGCCCTTCTACTTGACCAGGTACACCCATCCACAGCCACGACGACGGTGGTCAAGGATGACCTCCACTTCAAACTCTTGTTTGCCCTTGATGACCACCAGAGGGGAAGGCGCCCAACTGCGGCCACGAAAATGCCCCATCCTCCCCTCATAATACGCTCCAAGGGTCACCGCATGGTGATGTCATGCTGTGCCAGCGTGTCCGTCAGAGCACCACCGCAGCGATGATCGCCCCTGCTGCTAGTGCTGCTGCAACAGCTACTGCTGCTGCTGCTGCTGCAACAGCTACTGCTGCTGCTGCTGCTGCAACAGCTACTGCTGCTACTGCTGCAAGAGCTGCTGTTACTGTGACTGTTGAAGCTCTTATTGTGTATGAGGCTCGGGTGCTTCTAATGCCGTTGCTACTCCTGGTGGTGGTGGTGCTACTACTGCTGCTACTTCCGTTGCTGCCATTGCTACTGTTCCTATGACTACTACAACTAATACTATATCCGAGGCAACAATTGTGGAGACTCGGCTCCTTCTGACATTGGTGCTACTTTCACTACGGCTGCGGCTGCTATTGGCGCTATTGCTGATGTTGCTGTTGCTTTTATTGTTGCTAAAGCGGCCGCTACAGATGTTGCTACCGGCTGTTGTCTCTACTATTGATGCTACTGTAGTTGACATAGAGCAAGAGGGAGGCGTTAAGACAAGCCTCCCCGCTGGCATGGAGACGGGCCTGCCCACGGGGAGCCTCTCCACAGGGCTGTTGCTGCCGACTCAGAAGGTGGCAACAGCGGTCAATGGAAGTGGCTGGAGCGGGATGCTCCACGCCACGGCTGCTGTCAATACGAAATGGCAGTAGAGCTAGTGTGCATGGGGCCCACGAGTATAGCAAAGCCTGCAATGGATAGCCCCCCCCTCAAAGGTCAGAAGAGGGCCGGGTTGCGCGCTAGTTGCAAGATCGCAGTTGCTGCCGTAGAGGGGTGGCGGAAGCGGCGGCAGCTACGAAAAAGATTCACCTTACGACCAGGACCGCCCGCTCAAGCGTGAGTGTGGCTCACTCTCTCATCAATGCTCTGATACCAGTGGGACGTAGAGATTAATGTGTGTGAGAGGGTGAGACACAGAGACATGGGACACCAAGAGAGTGATGACGTCATAGATCAGTTTTCCTCAAGAGGAGAAAACAAGTCTTAGTAAGTGTTACAAGCTACAGAGGAGTTAACTAGAGCGAGCAACAAGCAGCGGGGTGATGAGCGGGCGGACGGCGAGCCCATCCTCGCTCGCACCCGCACCGAGTGAGATACGAACTTGGATCTCACTCACGTATTAATCAGCATGCGTGCAAATTGCCAAACCCCAAAAAAACAACCTCAACATGCATCCTAGTCTCACTAGGAATCCTAGTGTCAACGATTTGTCAGATTATGGCGGCACGTGCTTGAAGGCACTCTAACGCATGTTGGTTTTCGTGCATCTCTCATTGTGCTCTATTGTGTCCTCCTGGCTTGTGTACATCGGCCTGCACATGACTAACGGTGAGACTTGACGCCGCTGGAGTGTCGCTCAGTGGAGCCGACGCACGCTGAGGCCCATTCACCCGTCGCTGGAGCCTCCTCCCTCTGGCGATGCGCTCAGCTCCATAAGCAGGCCTCCTTGGTGGTCGGGTCGCCGGCAGTCATTGCCACTGCAAATGCTACCTTCATGTACCTAGCGCTGTGTCTGGCTGTGGCATTGCGTCTGCAGCATCATGTGGTGCCTAGGGTCCATGTCTCCTGTTGTATGGCCCTGTTTGGCATCGTTGACTGTCGTAGGCACTGCCTTGGTTCGGGCAGCCATTACTTCTTGTAGTTTTTTTTCTAGCTGATTCTGATCGCACGACTGTGTTTGCACCGTCTGTATCATGGTATGGTCCAGTTTTCAGGCAAAACAGACGACGCCCGGGTTTTGGGCAGTCAGGCGTCTGGCAGGGCTCATCGAGAAAACCCTGCCTGCCAGAAAATAGGTCCTACACTACTTTCTGATTGGCTAGTTAGCTGAATAACAATTTCTACACTAGTGGGGGGGAGCTAGAACTTGGAGGGGTCTCCCATTATTGCTCATTCTTCATTCCTAATCAGTTACTTTCAGTTTTCAGCTACTTTCTGGCGCTAACACTAGCGCGTGCGTTTCTGAGTAACAAACCCACAGCTTCCAGACTTGACTCTAGAGCAGCCGACTAAGGGGGCAGCAGACTTAAGCAAAGAGCGTGGATGCCCGCACGCTGCATCAACAACGCATGTTGCCGCAACCTGCTACCTAGGTTTCCAGCTTGGTATCAGAGCCAGAGCGTAGCAGCATTAGCAAAAGACTGGCGTACACGTGCCAGACAACGCCGGCGGACCCCCATATGCACCAGTGCAGGGGAAATGCTGTCGAGTTTTTTCTGGCAGTATTGACCCGCCTGGTGGTGGCGTCAGATTCATTCCCACGGCCAGTGGGCCAGGGGAAATGCTGCGGAAATCTTTTTGGCAGCGCTGACCCCCATGCGTGACGCGAGGAGGTGAGTGACAGGCTGCGTCCAACACCTGCGGGCGACGACACACGCTGCAACATCACCCAGGTATAGTGACTAGCACCAGAACGTAGCAGCAGCAGTCACCAAGAACAGAGCGTTGCGAGACTCAACAACACGATGGAGGCAAGTGTTCTAGAACCACCAGGTTTTGGACTACGCAGAGACTCCAAGAAAGGGGTAGAGATGACTGCGAGGGGAAATTCTTGTCTCTCAAGTCCTCTGGAACCCTGATAGAAGCAATACAATCCCAGACCCTAGCCAAACAAAGATCGGCTTTGTGACCATGCCAGCGCTCAAAGGGGGTCACTGTGCTGGGTAGGGGGCCTTGAGGAACACGGTTCTACACCCACGTCATGTAGCACATCGCCTCAAACGGAAAGAGCAAAGGTAGACCAAATTCAGACAGAAGCATGTGAACACCATCGGCAAGCGTCCGGTTCCAACGCTCGGAGACACCGTTTGGTTGGGGTGTGTACAGAGCGGAACTCTTCAGACACACCCCACGAGACTCGAGAAGGCGGGCGGTGGGCCCAAGGAATTCACCGCCATGATTGCTGCAAAAGACACGCAACGACTGTTGACAGGCACGTTCAGCCTGAACAAGCCACAACTCAATGACAAAACAAACATCACTCTTCTGTCGAAGGGCAAAGACCCAAAAGAAAAAAGTCATCGGTAAGGCACAAGACATAACGACCAACGTCACCAAGGAGGTCATGAGGGAGTGGCCCTATGGCATCTGCANGCACAAGGAGGGGAACGAAGGCAGACAGTGCCAACACCACAACTAACAGTGAATTCCATACCTTGTTCATAAAGGGACGGCACAAATAGCAGGCTGAGTTCTAGTGAAGGCACGTACAGAACATCAGGCAGGTACAGTGCACCACTGGGGCCAACAAAGTGCACGACGTCCACACCCTGAACCGGCAGTAACTGACCAGACCTAGTGCGAACAAAGTGGACTGAACCGACTGGACGGAATGAGACAAATGAGGAACGCACGGACGTCATGTGGTGGGTCGCATCGGAGTCGAGGACCTAGAGGCCACTGGACACGCGCACAGAGGGCATGACACTTGAGATCGCAACAGTGCCAACCGGGGAGGCACACAAGGTACAAAAAGAGAGAGAGACAACGAGGGAGAAAGTCAGACTGCCAACGCTCAATCCACAGGACATACGTATACAATGCACCCAAGACGTGACCGGGAGGATCTCCACAAAGGACACTGTCAGTTTGACATGCAAGACCTCTCGCCAGTGGTGCAACACCCTCACCTCCCTGATCGAGAAGGCAGAGAAGCTCAAGGAGAGAATGCTCCCGGTAACGCTCCAGATCACCATGATCACCATCTACAGACGCCGGCAGGCTGGAGTAGACGCGCCGGTGGATGGAGGGAACTAGGGTGGAGCCGTGTAGGCAGAGGACGGGGGACCAGCATACGCAGGGGCACCGTAAGGAGGTGGCCAACCCCAGGAGTATGGGCCAGGCAATAGAGGGAAAGGTACACCAGAGGTGGCATGGGCCTGAGCTGAGAGTGGGGTGAAGGCGCGTGATGGAACACGGCAGCTGGGAGACGCAGGTGAAGTGAAGGGGCCAGAGGTGCGAGCCCAATGAGCGTGCATGGCGAAGGCGAGGCGAAGATCATCCGGAGGAGCCAGGCATGTACGATGAGAGTGCTCAGCACAACCACAATTCCAACAGACGACCGTGCCTGGGACACGCGAGGAAGCCGCAACATCCTTGTCCTTGCCCTTACCCTTGCCCTTCCCACGACCGTGGGAAGCGAGGGCAGAGGCAGTAGAAGATGAGGCAGAAGAGGTAGAAGCAGAGGGTGATGCAGAAGTGGAGGGGAGTGTAGTAGTGGTGGTGAGAGCACCAACACTCGTGACAACAGAGCGATGGAGGCGCTTCTTTTACAGACTTTTCCACCAAGTAACGAGGCGCTCAGACGTGAGGTCCCAAAGGGCGCCAACTCCAGGCAGCGACCTGGGAGGGACCGGCTGCGAGGCCAGGTGCTATAGTTCATTAGCTTTGACGTCGCAAAGGAGGTCGGACAACTCAGGAACGAGGCCGTTGACCATGGTCAAAACGGCAGAGAGTTGGCCAAGCACTAGAGTGTCAAGCTCACGAAGGAGCTTGAGACCCCGAGCCCAATAGGCATCGGCGGTCTCATCAACACGCATGAGGAGTGTGTTGGACAAGACCGTAAGTGCACTCTGGGCAGCCTGGCCAGTGATAGTGGTACGATGACGCAGCATGGCGTATGCACAAATAGGGTTAGCAAGGTGCTAGGCAGCAGGGTCAGCATTGAAGGTGCCCACATCATCAATGAGCCATTCAGGGACAGCGGTGATGAGAGCGCAGACAGCGCGTGCGGACTCAGAGGCAGTAGGTACAAAGGGAGGGACTACCGGAGAATACTACTTCCATAGTTATTCCCCTTGAGCCTAGGCGCTAAAGCGCACCTCCCAGGAAGAGAAGACAAGAGCAGGAATCAGGGTAGGTGGCTGAGAGAAGAAGTCATTTTGGTACAATGCAAGAGAGGAGAGGACAGCAGCAGAGGTGCCCGAGTGCACAGCAGTGGAGGTGCTAGAGCCAGACTGCGTGGAGGATGCGTTAGCAATGGTGGCAACAAATGGAACAACAGACGCAGTAGACAAGCAACGCAACACTATAGCCGCGACCTCAACTGCAAATGCGGGACGGTTGTCCTCTACGAGCTTAAGGCGATCTTCAGCCTCTTGCTGAGCCTCACAAATGAGAGTAAGCTGACGTTGAAGGGACGCAATGACTAACTCGTCGTGACAAGGCATGCTGACAATAGTGGGGCTCTGCCGGATTGATTTCGGCAGAGTTTTCCCAGCCCCAGTGGGCGTGGGAAAAATGGGATGTCTTGGACGATTGGAGAGAGAGCTGTAAGACAGCCCACCTCGGGTCAGACAATGCAAGCCACTGCAAGAGAGAAAAAGGCAGAGAATAGACACGCACTGCAAAGAGAAAAAGGGGACAAGTCAAGATGCCGAGTAGGGAGATGGGTTGCGGAGGAACCCAAGGAGAGGAGGAACAACATCTGCACTGGCAGAGGCGAGTATAGCAACTGTAGACACCGCGATAACCACCAGGGCAAGAGTCCCGGTGACAAAGGCTGCTCCGTGGTGAATGCAACTATGATGGAGATGGCTGCTGGGATGAGACTGGACGGTGAAGATGATTCCGATTTGGAAGCTGCTACAATAGAGGCACGGATGGAGGAGGTAGCTGTTACAGTAGCAGATGTAGCAGATATAGTAATGGATGCAACAACAGACCTACGTGCCTCTGTCTGCGCCCGTAGCAGTAATGGGACCAACAACGACAGCTGCCTCGGTGTAGGCCTCCGTTGCGCGCCCAACAGATGTAGAAGCAGGTGCACGCGCACCTCTAGCAGTTGCTATAAAGGTAGCGACCGCAGCTGCAGCAACATCTATGAGAGCGGACAATATGCGTATCAGCATGCTCGGGAGGCAAACCGCGTCTTGCGTAAATGTTGTGGAGAGTTGGGAAATGATGCCCAGCTTTGCTCCCCCGTACGGCTCTGGGTCCCCCCTGGGAGAAAAAGGGAGAGAGGCGCTTACCGGACGTTGGCGACTCGCACGCGTAGACCGTGCTGAAGAAGCCTCGGTCACCCAGTTGCCGCTCATCCCTCTACAATGACGTGGATGACAATGCCCCGTCCTCCCCTCATAAAACGCTCCAAGGGTCAGCGCATGGTGATGTCATGCTCTGCCAACGTGTCCGTCAGAGCACCACCACAGCGATGATCGCCCCTGCTGCTGGTGCTACTGCAATAGCTACTACTACTACTGCTGCAACAGCTGCTGCTACTGTGACTGTTGAAGCTCTTATTGTGAACGAGGCTCGGGTGCTTCTATTGCCGCTGCTACTCCTTGTGGTGGTGTTGCTACTACTGCTGCTACTTCCGTTGCTGCCATTGCTACTGTTCCTACGACTACTACAGCTAATACTGCATCCGAGGCAACAATTGTGGAGACTCGAGTCCTTCTGACATTGGTGCTACTTTCACTACGGCTGCGGCTGCTATTGGCGCTATTGCTGATGTTGCTGCTGCTATTATTGCTGCTGAGGCAACCGCTACAAATGTTGCTCCTGGCTGCTGTCTCTACTAATGATGCTACTGTAGTTCACATAGAGCAAGAGGGAGGCGTTGAGATAAGCCTCCCCACTTGCATGGAAACGAGGCTGCCCGCGGGCGTGGAGACGGGCCTGCCCGCAGGGAGCCTCTCCACAGGGCTGCTGCTGCCGACTCAGAAGGTGGTAATGGCGGTCAATGGAAGTGGCTGGAGCGGGATGCTCCACGCCACGGCTGCTACCAATATGAAATGGCAGTAGAGCTAGTGTGCATGGGGCCCACGAGTATAGCAAAGCCTGCAATGGATAGCCCCTGCCCCTCAAAGGTCAGAAGAGGGCCGGGTTGTGCGCTAGTTGCAAGATCGCAGTTGCTGCCATAGAGGGGTGGCGGAAGCGGCGACAGCTACGGTGAAGATTCACCTTACAACCAGGACCGCCCGCTCAAGCATGAGCATGGCTCACTCTCTCATCAATGCTCTGATACCAGTGGGACGTAGAGATTAATGTGTGTGAGAGGGTGAGATACAGAGACATGGGACACCAAGAGAGTGATGACGTCATATATCAGTTTTCCTCAAGAGGAGAAAACAAGTCTCCGTAAGTGTTACAGGCTGCAGAGGAGTTAACTAGAGCAAGCAACAAGCAGCGGGGTGACGAGCGGGCGGACGGCGAGCCCATTCTCGCTCGCACCCGCACCGAGTGAGATACGAACTTGGATCTCACTCACGCAATAATCAGCATGCATGCAAATTGCCAAACCCCGAAAAAAACAACCTCAACATGCATCCCAGTCTCACTAGGAATCCTAGTGTCAACGATTTATCACATTATGGAGGCACTTGCTGGAAGTCACTCTAACGCATGTTGGTTTTTGTGCATCTCTCATTGTACTCTGTTGTGTCCTCCTGGCTTGTGTACATCGGCGTGCAGATGACAAATGGCGAGACTTGACGCCGCAGGAGTTTCGCTCAGTGGAGCCGACGTACGCTGAGGCCCATTCACCCGTCGCTGGAGCCTCCTCCCTTTGGCGATGCGCTCAGCTCCATCAGCAGGCCTCCTCGGTGGTCGGGCCGCCAGCAGTCATTGCCACTGCAAATGCTACCTTCATGCACCTAGCGTTGTGTCTGGCTGTGGCATTGCGTCTGCAGCATCATGCGGTGCCTAGGGTCCATGTCTCCTGTTGTATGGCCCTGTTTGGCATCGTTGACTGTCGTAGGCACTGCCTCCGTTCGGGCAGCCATTACTTCTTGTAGCTATTTTTCTAGCTGATTCTGATCGCACGACTGTGTTTGCAGCATCGGTATCATGGTATGGTCCAGTTTTCAGGCAAAACAGACGACGCCCGGGTTTTGGGCTGTCAGGCGTCTGGCAGGGCTCATCGAGAAAACCCTGCCTGCCAGAAAATAGGTCCTACACTACTTTCTGATTGGCTAGTTAGCTGAGTAACAATTTCTACACTAGTGGGGGGGGAGCTAGAACTTGGAGGGGTCTCCCATTATTGCTCATTCTTCATTCCTAATCAGTTCCTTTCAGTTTTTAGCTGCTTTCTGGCGCTAACACTGGCGCGCGCGTTTCTGAGTAACAAACCCAGAGCTTCCAGACTTAGACTCTAGAGCAGCCGACTAAGGGGGCAGCAGACTTAAGCAACGAGCGTGGATGCCCGCACGCTGCATCAACAACGCATGTTGCCGCAACCTGCTACCTAGGTTTCCAGCTTGGTATCAGAGCCAGAGCGTAGCAGCATTAGCAAAAGACTGGCGTACACGTGCCAGACAACGCCGGCGGACCCCCATATGCACCAGTGCAGGGGAAATGCTGTCGAGTTTTTTCTGGCAGTATTGACCCGCCTGGTGGCGGCGTCAGATTCATTCCCACGGCCAGTGGGCCAGGGGAAATGCTGCCGAAATCTTTTTGGCAGCGCTGACCCCCACGCGTGACGCGAGGAGGTGAGTGACAGGCTGCGTCCAACATCTGCGGGCGACGACACACGCTGCAACATCACCCAGGTGTAGTGACTGGCACCAGCACGTAGCAGCAGCAATCACCAAGAACAGAGCGTTGCGAGACTCAACAACACGATGGAGGCCAGTGTTCTAGAACCACCAGGTTTTGGACTACGCAGAGACTCCAAGAAAGGGGTAGAGATGACTGCGAGGGGAAATTCTTGTCTCTCAAGTCCTCTGGAACCCTGATAGAAGCAATACAATCCCAGACCCTAGCCAAACAAAGATCGGCTTTGTGACCATGCCAGCGCTCAAAGGGGGTCACTGTGCTGGGTAGGGGGCCTTGAGGAACACGGTTCTACACCCACGTCATGTAGCACATCGCCTCAAACGGAAAGAGCAAAGGCAGACCAAATTCAGACAGAAGCATGTGAACACCATCGGCAAGCGTCCGGTTCCAACGCTCAGAGACACCGTTTGGTTGGGGTGTGTACAGAGCGGAACTCTTCAGACACACCCCACGAGACTCGAGAAGGCGGGCGGTGGGCCCAAGGAATTCACCGCCATGATTGCTGCAAAAGACACGCAACGACTGTTGACAGGCACGTTCAGCCTGAACAAGCCACGACTCAATGACAAAACAAACATCACTCTTCTGTCGAAGGGCAAAGACCCAAAAAAAGTAAAAAAAGTCATCGGTAAGGCACAAGACATAACGACCAACGTCACCAAGGAGGTCATGAGGGAGTGGCCCTATGGCATCTGCACGAACACGATCAAGGGGATGTGCAGAGTGAGATTCTCAAGGGGAGAAGGGAGAGCGACACATTTCCCTTACGCCCAGTGAAGACAATCAGTAGGACATGAGACAGGGAAGGTAGTGGCCGAGAGACCAAAAGCGGACTGGAGACGAAGCATGCTGTGAATGACATCTGTGTGGACATGACCAAGGCGACAATGCAAGAGGCGGACGAGGTCAGGAGCCAGAGAGGATACAACGTGAGCAAGGACATCCCAGACAGTAGGAGTAGAGGGGGTGTGCAAGGGAACACGATAGAGTTTTCCACACTTCACGCCAAGGAGAACTGCACAAGGAGGGGAACGAAGGCAGACAGTGCCAACACCACAACTAACAGTGAATTCCATACCTTGTTCATAAAGGGACGGCACAAATAGCAGGCTGAGTTCTAGTGAAGGCACGTACAGAACATCAG